>WOXC01007838.1:0-130526 GCA_011680675.1 Gymnobelideus leadbeateri | reverse complement strand
AAGAACCAGTGTCATAAAGAACTAAAGATAGAACATCAGCAGAAAAAAATAATGCCTAAATCCAGGAGTCTTCGTTACTTCAGTTTTGAGAATGTAAAGTGATTATATTCACTCCTTCTGCTTTGGATAAAACTATTGCCACGTAAATATTTTTAAATAAGCTATATGTATAAAATGTAGGACTTGTAAAAATGTAAGCGTTTTTTCATCATTCAGTGTTAGGGCTAGTAGTGTGGTACAGTGAAGGTCCAAAATCAGAAGGTCATTTTTTTTTATTTTTTTTATTTTATTTATTTATTTATTTTTTAATTTTTATTTATTTTTATTTTTATTTTTATTTTTTTAAACAAATACTTTATTAGCTTCTGTTTTACATCATTCATTTCCGCCAGCTTTTGAGTTACAATCATTTTCCCCCCATTATTCCCCTACCCAACCTCCCAGAATAGCAGTCCCACAAGATATCGGTTCCTCCAATCTGCTCTCTCCCATACCTTCTCCCATACCCCCATCGACTTTTCCATTAGAGGAAGATGAATCTTTGTGTCCCAATGCCTGCACATCTTATCTCCCTATTACAAGCAAAAGAGTATTAATAATAGTATTTATATATATTTGAAACATTTAATGTTACGACCTCGAATTTCAGATCCATTTCCTTCCTCCCTTGTCACCCATTCCTTCTTGGGAGATAAGTAATTCAGTATATGTTGTACATGTCTAGCTATGCAAAACATTATCATAGTAGATATATTGTACAAGGCTGCTTATAATTCCCTCCCACTCATCCCACCCCCCACCTGGTCCATTCCCTACATGATCCTGTCCCTCTTCTATAGTGGGTACTTCCAACCTCCCCTCACCCCAAGGATGCCCTCCCATCCATCATCCCTCCTCTCATCCCCCTTCCCCCTATCCTGCTGCAGGTTGAGATATCCCATTTAGTATGTATGTCATTTTCTCCCTGAACCAAATTCAATGTGAATGTGGTTTTGCCTTTTTAGCCTTCCTTATTCTCCCCCTCCTTTGCACCCACTTCCCCTACATGAGATAGTTTACCCTACCATGTCTCTCCCCATCTCCTCTTGCCACTTTCCTCTCTCACCTCATAATTTCATCCCTTGAGTACTCTCCCTTCCCAACAAAATCAACCTATGCCCTCTATCCATATATAACTGTAACCACATACACACACATTCACATATGTATTCATATGACCACACCCCCTTCTTCCATTATTTTCATAGTGAGAAAGATATCATCAGTCACAGATATTGCTTTTTCATATAGGAATGTAAATAGTTCAACTTTGATAAGTTCCTTTTGATTTCTTTTCCCTGATTACCTTCTCAGGCATCTCTTACTTCTTGCGTCTGGATGTCAAATTTTCTATTCAACTCTGGTTTTTTCCTCAAGAATGCTTGAAAGTCCTCTATTCCACTGAATGACCATATTTTCCCCTGAAACAAAATACTCAGTTTTGCTGGGTAGGTGACCCTTGGTTCATTCCCAGTTCTTTTGCCCTCTGGAATATCATATTCCATGCCCTTCGATCCCTCAGTGTAGAAGCTGCCAGGTCCTGGGCTATTCTGATTGTGTTTCCACAATATTGAAATTGTTTCTTCCTGGCCGCTTGTAGTATTTTCTCCTTGATCTGGGGATTCTGGAACCTGGCTATAATATTTCTGGGAGTTTTCTTTTTGGGATCTTTTTCAGGAGGTGATCGGTGGATTCTTTCAACCTCTATTTTGCCCTCTGGATCTAAAACATCAGGGCAGTTTTCCTTGAGAATTCTTGAAGGGTGATTTCTAGGTTCTTTCTTTGATCATGGCTTTCAGGTAGTCCAATAATTTTTAAATTGTCTCTCCTGGATCTATTTTCCAGGTCAGTGGTTTTTCCCATGAGATATTTCACATTGCCTTCTAATCTTTCGTTTGTTTGGATCTGCTTAACAGCATCTTGATTTCTCATAAAGTCACTAGCTTCCATTTGCTCCAGTCTAACTCTGAAGGAATGAATCTCCTCAGTGAACTTTTGAGATTCTTTTTCCATCTGGCAAATTCGACTTTTTAAGGCATTCTTCTCCTCATTGCCCTTTGGGCCTCCTTTGCCATTTGAGTTAGTCTATTTTTTAAGGTGTTGTTTTCCTCAGTCAGGCTGTTGACCCTCATTTCATACTTTTCCTGCATCCTTCTCATTTCTCTTTCCAATTTTTCCTCCACTTCTCTTATTTGATTTTTAAAGTCCTTCTTAAGGTCCTCTATGGCCTGCAACCCGCTCATGTTTTCCCCTGGGGCTTTTGGAGCAGGACTTCTGACCTCACAGTCCTTTTCCCGCTCTATGCCCCCAAAATAGGAGTCTAGGGTTGCATTTTTCTGTTTCCTTTGCCTTGGCATGTTGCCACTTAATTGCTTGACGTTTGGGCTTGTTGCCACACTATGGCTTTAAGGCCAGATAGAGGAATTTTCGTCCCAAACGTGTGGGGGGCAACTTCCGTTTCTGGCAAGCTGTAAACCCACCCACAACTTCCACCCTAGATCACAATCCAGATCCAGGGAGGTTAAAGCAAGAGCGATTACCCCCCAAGACTGATCACTGGATCTCCCCACGATTTGTAGGCTGGGAGCCGGAAATGCCTATGAAAACTACACAATGGCGTGTCTCCTCAGCGGCTTCTAGCCCCCAGGGGAGGGAGCTGACGCATTCCCCAAATACAGGTCCCAAAGTCCATAGGACACTAACCTCTTACTTTGTCCTAGGCAAGTCTATGTTGATAATTCTGGAGTCTCCACAGTTCCTGGTGTTCTGGGGTTCCTCCAGCCGGCTGCTGGCCCTGCCGCCCTGGGGCTAAAACCTCGGCTCACGTGGACCTGGGCTCGGCTCGGCTCAGCTCCTGCGCTCTGCGCTCTGGGCTCTGCGCGCTGCTGGCTCCCAGACCGCTGCGCTGGTCCTTCCTGCAGGGTGCTGGGCTGTCCTCAGCGGGAGGTTAGCTTCTCTGTGTCGTTCTGTGGGTGCTGGGGCTCCAGAAGTTTTTCAGAGTCCTTTTTTACATAGTTTGTGGAGAATCTGGGGGCAGAGAGGCTTGGACGAGCTGTTTCTACTCCGCCATCTTGGCTCCGCCCCCCAGAAGGTCATTTTTTAAGGTCAGAAAAATGGAGTGTAGAAAAAACTTGAAGTAGAAGGTAACTGAATTTTAACTTGTCTTGTGCTTCTATTTTGTTATTGTCAAATATAGTTAGAAGATGAAGGGAAGAAGGCATATGAACTTTTATAAGGATGTTTTCCCAACTTTTTGTATTTTGAGGATATTGCCTATTTCTTTATAGGAAAGAGATGATGCAGATTTGTGCAGAACTTTCATTGTTAAAGGAAAAATGCACAATAGGAATTTGGTTTTATGTATTGATGTATATGTTAAAGTGGCCCTGATGAGGTTGATATATTTTCCCCCTTTTTCTTTAAGATGCTAATTGATTTTGAAATTCTTTCTATCTTATATATGTGTTGGTATTTAAAAAACTAATAAATCATAGAGAATTTTTATTGTTAAGTATCTTATTTTGTATTAATAATTTTTTTTTCTAAATTTCTTTCTCTTTCATTTACTGTCAGGGAAAAATTACCTAATTTTTAAAGGGTTAAATTATGGTCAAGAGGGAATTGAAGATATTAGGTGAAGATATTCTATGAACTCATTTAGATGGGATAAGTGAGTTCAAGATCCAGATCCAGATCCAGATCCAGATCCAGAAGAATTATATTTCAGGTTACTCAAAGAAGTTGTAGATATAACCAAAGAACCAGGCACCTTTTGAGGATTCATGGAGAACTAGAGAGGTGACAGAAGACCACAGAAGTTTAAGTGCAGTATTTGTTTCCAAAATTTCTAGATTCTAAAATCTAGGCCTGATGATGCTTTGCAAAGTTCTAAATCATATTTTTAAATTGATGAAGTGATCACTTAGCAAAGAAGATAGTTATGACAGGAAAACATGAGAACATGAGTTCACTAAAAATGTCATGCCACTCTGAATATGGTTGTTGTTATAATAGGTGGCATAAATGTTGTACACCTAATAGAGTTAAATTTCAGCAATACATTTAGTAGAGTCTTTCTTGATATTTTGGAGCATGTAGCGTAGTGTAGTAATTTGGATTTATGATAAGAGAGAAAGACTTTGGCTTGTTCATCAGTCATGCCCAAAGAATAATAATGAGTAAATTGATGTTAACATAGATAGAGGTCTTTAGTGGGACACCACAGGGGGAGGATATAGAAAGAATGTTTATATCATAACTGTGGATTATGTAAATCTGGGAAGGATAGTTAACATATAAGATGATAGTCAAGATTGAAAAAGATTTTTATAGCTTGACACAATGGGCCTAAACCAAGGAGTGAGGTTAAATAAAAGTAAATATAAGTATACTTTGAGCAGCTAGTTAAGCCTTACCTCCAAGGTTACTTGCCTTTTACTCCCTTATGTATATATCCTTTATGTACTTATTTATTTACATGTTGTCTCCTCCATTAGTATGTAAGCTTCTTGAGGGCAAGAACTCTTTTTGTGTTTTTTCCCCCTTTCTTTGTATGTTCTTTCTGTCTTTCATTGTGCCCTCACTTAACTCAATGCCTGACTCATAGTAAAGCATCTAATAAATACGTTTTGATGGTTTGATTAAAAAAAAATGAACTGCAAAAATTAAAATTCTAGAGAGAGATAAGAATTGATAATATTTATTTGGAAAATGATATTAGTGTTGGTTAATTTTAATTCCAAACAATACCTGATGGCCAGCAGATGACACAGAGCCTATGAACAAATACTTAAACCCAAATTTTACAATGAAGTATTGTAAACACCCCATAAAAGAAAAAGAAAAAAATTCAGATTTCTTCTCTGGTATGAAGCTTAGAGGTCAAAAAATTTTATGTGGAATCGCTGTCATCCCCAAATTCCTGAAACAGATGCAGTCTTAATTTGCATTAGTTGAAGTGTAATACCTGCACATGAATCACATTTGGAGCTTTAGTTCCATTATGTTGTTCAGCCATATCTAATTCTTCCTGCCCCCAGTTGGGGCTTCCTGGGCAAAGATACTGGAGTGGTTTGCCATTTCTTTCTCAAGCTGAGGAAACTGAGGTAAGCAAGATTAAGTTACTTGCCCAGGGTCATACAATAAGGCTGGGTTTGAACTCAGGAGATGAGTCTTCCACACTTTAGGGCTGACACTAGTCACTATGCCACTGAGTTGTGACCCTTGCTCCTTTATAGACACTATATTTTAAAAGGGAGATTAGTGAACTGGAAGTAGTATAGAAAAAATTGACCATGATCATTAAGGTTTTGGAACAGTGTTCCGGATCCAAAGGGGGATATGTGAGTGTCTTCTACTTCAGTTCCCTCATCTGCAAAATGGACGATTGGATTACATAATCTCATAAGTTCCCTTTTAGCTCTAAATCTAATATTCTATGATTGAAGACACTGAAGGTATTTATTCTGGAAAAGAAAAGATAATGGGGATCAGATATTGGTTTTCTAATATTTGAAGGGTTATCATTTGCAAAGAAGTATTACATACATACTGTGTAGGTCCAGGGAACAGATCTGGGACCACTGGGTAAAATTTATAATTAGGTAGATTTTGACTAAACTGTTCATTCAGTAGACATTTATTAAGTACTGAGCTATGTGCATGGTATGGTCCTAGGTACTAGTGACACATCCCAGCACCTTTAGTTATTTGTACAGTTATCCTTTACACATGGGGGGGTAGGGTTTAGAGGTGCAGTGTCTACCTCCCCCATCTGGAAAATCCACATAAAATATTTTGACCCTCTGAGCTTCATAACAGAGAAGAAATCTTAATTTTTTCTTTTTCTTTTATGGGGTGTTTACAGTACCTTATTGTAAAATTTGGGTGTAAGTATGTCTTCATAGGTTCTGTGTTGTCTGCTGGCCTTCATGTGTTGTTTGCACTTCCTCAAAACTAATTTTTATGTCGATCCATCAAATATTGAAACTGATGGGGAAAGTCATGATGTGGAAGGGATAATTGTATTTCATTGGGGAAGGGAAGGGAAAGTGTAAGTGTGTGTGTGTGAGTGTGACACAGATAATTACAAGTTGGTGGGGAGAAGGGCAAAAGAAAAATGTTGACAAAGTGCTCTAAAACATTCATGGGGATAGTCCAAATTTAAGTCTTAGGAGCATGAGAGAATGATTCATAGAAGAGGTGGTATGTGAACTGAATGCTGTGGGAGCATTTTGTAAGGCAAAGATGAGGAAATATATTCCAGGCATGTGAACTAGCCTTCATGAATGTGTGGAAGTGGCATGTTGATTTTAGGGTAAAATTAGTTGTTCAAGATGGTTGGAAAAAGGAACAATGTGAAATGAAGTTGGAAAAATAAATTGGAATTAAATTATGGTAGACCTTCATTCCAAACTAAGGATTTTGCATATTTTTCCTAGAAACAAATAGGAAGTTACTAAAGTTTTGAGTCAGAGAATTGCATAGTGGAATCTGTGCATTAAGAAGGTAATTTTAGCCACTGTGTGAAGGATAATTTGGAGAAGGAAATGGCAAATTGACCAGTTAAGAGTATACTACTGTAGTGGCAACCACACTGGCATATTCAGGATGGCTGCTAGCACAGGTTCTTAGACCTGCTTTACTAGGAAAGATAGCTGCTTAAGGGGTCAACAATCTTTAATTCCATTCAGGGGAAAAGTCAGCACTCTGAACTTCAGAGAAAATACAAAGAAAATACAGAGAAAATACAAGCACAAAAAAACAGGGCTCTGACTGCCTGAATCAACTGTACACTTTACATATATCCCTGGATCAAGAGAGCCTTTACATCTGAGCAGGTTGGGAGCTCTGAACATATAGCCACTCAAAATCTCGACCAGGGAATCACAAAATCCTTCTCATAAGTGAGCCCCCAAAGCAAAATACCAACTCAGAATATATATATATATATATACACACACACACACATACACTTCTCAGAGCCAGAAGGCGTCACAACCCTCCTGACACAGTGCCTAATTAGAAATTAACAAAAGGTTTGAAAGCCTCCCCTAAGCAAGCTTCCCTTAATGGGCTCCACATGAGACCTATTGATGGCCCTGGGCAGATCTTAAATTCCATTAATATTACAACTACCAATAACCCAGTTGAGATGTGATAAGGGCTTGAAATAGGTATCCTTAGTGCAAGTGGAAGGAAAGGTAGACATATTTTCTAGATAGAATCAGCAGTTAAACATCAGATCCTTTTATATACTTTCACATGAACAAAGCATAGAAATCCATAACCATAGTTCCAGTCTTTCAGTTCTGATTCTGTGACTTCAGTTACTCAGTTTGATCATCTTATTGTAGCATTTTTCTCATATCATTTAATGCTTTATGCAGGTGGTTGGTAGAAACTCTGGAGATAAAGATGCCAGTGAGAGGTGAGGTATGTTAGAACTTCTTGTGATGTCAGATTAAGTGAAGAGAAGGGGACAGATTCAAGAGAAACTATGTAGGTAGAATTAGCTGGACTTAGCAAATGATTAAATGTGTGAGTGGGGAGCAGTGAGAGAGAAGAAAAGGTTAAAGATAATTGAAACTTTGAGTCTGCGTAATTGGGAGCATGAAGGTGACATAAAAGTAGGGAAGTTGGTTGAAGGGGTAGATTTTTGGGCAAGATGATAAGTTCTGTTTCGGGTATATTTCATTTAAGGTATTGCATAGACATTAAGCAAGTGCTGTCTAGCAGGCATAAAAGTTTAGTGGGATTCAAACTCGAGAGATTGGGGCTGGATTTGCAGATTTTGGAGTCATTTGCATAGCTATAATAAAATAATGTACATTGATCACTAAGATCACTAAGGGAGAGATTGTAGAAATAGAAGACTGAGGATAAACTCTTGGAGGATGCCCTCCCTTAGGGAGTCAGATATTAATTAAACACTATGTGCTAGGCAATCTCCTAAATACTGGGGATAGCAAAGAAAGATAAAAGTTAACTGTTTTCAAAGTCCAGTAGAGGAAACAACATTAAAACAACTATGTACAAACAAGGTATGTACAAAGAAAATTAGAAATAATCAACAGAAGGAAGGCACTAGAATTAAGGGGGATTAGGGAAGGTTTCCTTTAAAGGTGGAGTTTTAGCTGGAACTTGAGGGAAGCCAAGAAGCAAAGATGAGGAAAGAGAGCTCTCCAAGTATGTAGACCTAATGATGATAATGTCTGGAACTGGGAGATGTGATGTCTTGTTTAAATATTAGCAAGGAGGCCAGTGTCACTGATTTGAAGAGTGCATGGGGGTGGGACAAGGTATAAGACAAGGTATATAAATATAGGGAAGGGATGCAGGTTATCAAGGGCTTTGAATGCCAAATAAGGTTTGACATTTGATACTTTAGGTATTAGGGAGCCAAAGAGTTTACTGAATAGTGAAGAGTTGATATGGCTGGATATGGACTTTTAGGAAGATCATGTTAGCAGCTGAATGTAATATGATTTGGAGTAGGGAGAGTCTTGTTAGGGTAGGCAGATTGACTAGCAGACTGTTGCAGTAGATTTGATGTGAGGAGATGAGTGCTTACACAACCAGAGTGGTGGCAGTGTCAGAGGAGAGAAAGGCATACTAGAGAAATGCTACAAAGTTAAAATTGACAGGTCTTGGCAAGATATTGGATATGGTAAATGAAGAGAGTGAGGAGTCCTGGATGATACCTTTATTGTGAGCCCAGGTGAATGAGAGGATGCTGATACCCTCAGTACTAAAAGTGGGAAAGTTAGCAAGTAGGGAAGATATTTTGGGAAGAACTGAGTTAAAAGTTCAATCTCAGACACTGGATTGTTGTATGGTATTGGACATATCACTTAACACCCATTTGTATCAGTTCTATCAACTCAGTTTTGGACATGTTGAGTTTAAGGTATCTATAGATTATCCAATTTGAGATGTCCAATAGATAGTTGGAGATAGCAAATCTGGAGAACAGAGGAGAGTTTGTGGCTTATTCAGTATATTTGAGAATCATCTGCATAGAAATGATAATTGAATCCATCAGAACTGACAAAATTGTTAAATGAAATAGAGGGGGAGAAGAGAAGAGGGCTACTGACAAAATCCTGTGGGACACTTAGCATAGGGCATGGGAGAAGGATGGTTAGTAAAAGAGACCTAGAAGGAATTATCAGAGAAGTAGTAGAACAAGGAGAAAGCAATATATTTGAGAGCATGTTTGCTGTATCTAATGCTGCAGCATGGTCAAGAACGATGAAAGTGTGTAAGAGACAAGTTCATTTGATAGTATAGTTGTCATTGGTGACCTTTGGCAAGAGCAGTTATGGTGGTAGTATTGGAAGCTAGACAGCAGAGAGTTAAAAAAGTGAATGAATAGTGAGGAAGTGAAGATGACCATTTCAAGAACTTAGCAGTGAAGGGGAAGGAGAAGGATGATGGTTTGAGGGGATAAAAGAGGGGGGAGCAAACACATTTAAAACACATTTTATTTTGTATATCTCTGTGTGTGTATTATATGTGTATATGTGTGTGTGTGTGTGTGTGTGTATTTTTTTTTTTTTTGCGTGGGGAAACAGACCATATTTGGAGAGGGTAATAGGAATGCAACCAGTGAAGAGGGTGAATAAAGAATCACCATGTAGCAGAAAGGGGCCATTTTAGGTTAGCTTACCAGGACTTGTAACAAGTCCAGTCACTGTGTTTTCAGCTTCTGAAGGGGAGCATGTGGGCTTAACAGAGTGGGGATTGCAGAAGGACAAAGGGATTCAAGAATGATCCAGTTCTTTGTTGAAATAACTGACTAGAGGATCAGGACTGTTTAATGGGAACGCTACAGTGTGGTAGTGGAATGTGAACATAATAATGGACTGAAGACCCTGTAGAGGAGAATACAGTGAGATGTGTTCATAGCTAAAAATTATATCTGTTCAAAGTGGAATGATCCTCAAAAACTGAGATTTGAAACCCCCTGTTAGTAGAAATGACCAAAAAGAGCCTGGATGACCCCCCAGTCATCAATGAGAGTTGGGTTAAATTTGTAATAAGAACTCTAGGGCAGTGTAGCCAAGTGGATAGTGAGTCAGCCTCAGCCAGGAAGACCAGTGGAAAGAATACTAGCATTGAAGTCGAGGACCTTGGTTCCAGTCCTACCTGTATTTACTACTACTTTTGTTACTTGGGCGAGCTACAATTTTAATTCTCTGGATCTTAGATTCCTTATCTGTAAAAAGTGGGGGTAGGGGGGTGGAGTAGGGGTTTGAGTTAGGCAGCCTCAGAGATCCCCGGAAAAGGATCTAAATCCTTTTTCCTAAGGCCTGATTGATACCTGCTAGCTATATAGCCTAGGGTGATTTCTTATACAAAGTTACCCTAGGAAACTCTCAAAGGTTTTTCATTAACTAGAAACAAAGTTGTTCATGTGGATCAGTGGAGGGGGTTTCCATGCTAGGATATCCTTACAGTGATGAAATCACAACTTCAGAGCTACTCCGTGCCTTTCAGTAACAGTTTATTTTGTAGTTATATAGTACAATAAGTAGTACAGTAAAGAACATCAGTACTTCATAGTTATAATAAACTTTAGATGCACTTATTTTGATGCTGACAACCCTTTGAATAAGGTACAGTAGTGCTTCTAACTATTTTACTCACAGCACACTATTCTTTGCCATGAGCTTCTCTGCCCTTCCTTAATAGTCAGGTCTCTAGATTCATTAACCAGGTCTTGGGATTCTTCCTCTTCTCATTTCACTGCCCTACTAACTCACTGTTTATTTACTTCTCTAGGACTCACAGGGTTGGGTCAGAAGTAGTTTGGGGCCTGCACAGATAGAGTTGTTATTATGACCTTCACCTAAATGAGAAGAGCAGTCAGCAAACTGCTTTAGAGGTACATGATGGTGCAGTGGATAGAGTGCTGGGCCTGGATTCAGGAAGACCTGAGTTCAAAGTTGAATCTTAGACATTGGATATAGCTAGTTATGTGGTATTGGGCATATCACTTAGCATCCATTTTCCTCAGTTTTCTCAACTATAGATAGTGCCTACCTTGCAGGGTTATGAGGATCAAATGAGAGAGTATTTGTTTATCACTTTTTTTTTGGAGGGGGGAAGGTAGGGCAGTTGGGGTTAAGTGACTTGCCCAGGGTCACAGGGCCAGTTTTGTGTTAAGTGTCTGAGGTCTGATTTGAACTCAGGTTCTCCTGACTCCAGGGCTGGTGCTCTATTCACTGTGCCACCTAGCTGCCCCCCATCATTTACTTTTATAAGATTTTGATATATAAATAAATATATAAAAATATAAATTTCCCCCCTCCTTCCTCTCCCCCCTCCCCAAGATGGCATGTAATCTGATATAAGCTATACATGTACAATCATATTAAACATATTTCCACATTAGTCATGTTGTAAAGACGAATCAGAAGCAAAGGGGGAAAAAACATGAGGAAGAAAGAAACCAAAAAAAGGACAGAAAATAGTATGCTTTGATCTACATTCAGACTCCATAGTTCTTTCTCTGGATGTGGATAACATTTTCCATCTTTAGTCTTCTGGAATTGTCTTAGATCCTTGCATTGCTGAGAAGAGCTAAGTCTATCAAAGTTGGTCATTTCAGTGTTGCTGTTAATGTGTCCAATGTTCTCCTGGTTCTGCTCACTTCACTCAGCATCAGTTCATGTAAGTATTTCTAGGTTTTTCTGAAATCTGCCTGTTCATCATTTCTTATGGAAAAATAGTATTCCATTACATTCATATACCACAACTTGTTCAGCCATACACTTAATTGATGGGCATTTCCTTAATTTCCTGTTCTTTGCTACCACAAAAAGAGCTGCTATAAATATTTTTTACGTGTGGGTCTCTTCCCCTTTTTTATGATGAGGTAGCATTTGTATAAAACACTTAGCGCAGTGTCTGGTACATATAGTAGGTGCTATTTAAGTGCTTATTCCCCTGCCCCCCTCCCCCAAACTGTAGCTGGAAGCGCAGGGGCTGTGAGGAGTTTAGAGGCACACCTGATGATACTCTGTGGCTCACCTTTGGAAAAGCACTGAGGAACTTGTAGTACTGTCCACACTTGGTAGGTGATGATAATGAAACTCAGAAAAATGAGCTTTGTTCAAATCTTTCATGTAGTGTATGGCAGAGCCCAGAGTGAAATCCTTGGGCTGATTTCATTGACCTCTAAGGTTCCTTACAACTCAAGGATTCTATGAACTTAGGAACACTTAAGGGAAATGTCTTGATAAATTATGTTTTATTTCTTTTTCTAGAAACAGTGCTGTGGTCACTTCGGTATCAAGGACAAATTTCTTTTTAGGCTCTGAAAACCTAAAGTTTTATTCTTCCATGAAGCTGAGTATTTACTAGAAAGAAACCTAAGTTTTCTGTGTTTTATTTTATTCATGTGAAAAGTATTTTGTGATTCTGTTTTTCCATGGTGTCTTGAAAGTTTGTCTTTAAAGAAATGCTCACTAAGTGCATAAAGAAACTGCTAAGTTCTGTTGATTCTATGCATTTCTCCTTGGATAGAATCTTTATAATTTCATATAACAGCACAGATAGCAAAGCTCTTGGAGGATAGTAATTTGTGTCCATGTAGTGCATTTCTTCCCAGGTGTTAAGTATAGTTTGCAAACATATCTCATTAACTCACACTGAATCCTTGTGGAGTCCTCTTTAGAGGAATGAGTTGTAAAATTCCTGTTATTATGCAGAGAGTGTTGTTAAATAAAGTATATAGAAAGATAAATAATGTGTATTTTACTCTTATGTCTGAAGCAAGTCTGGTATGAGCATATGGATAAAATACTTTGTTTTGGGGTGAGATGGTAGATGATGAAGATGTACTTGACTTGAACTGTTGCAATCCTGTGGTTCATAGACTAATTCTAGATTTTTAAAATCCAAGAGAAATAGACCAGATCTCTTCTTCGTGCTTCCTTCCCATTTCTGCTTTGAGGGCATGTTATGATAGGGTACATGCAAGGCAGTATTGTTTTCATACAGGCCTATTCTACTATAAAGTGACCCAGATTATGCAGTAGGTTGTTGTGGAGTTTTGGCTTCATGACTTAACTTAGTATGTGACCTTGAACTACATACTCTTCTGAGTCCCAGTTTCCATGTCTGTAACCCAGAGATAATTTTACTGTACTTATGACCTTGTACTTAGAGATGAAAAAAGACCATAGAGATCATCTAGTTCAACCATCTCATTTTATAGATGATGAAACTGAGGTCCAGAAAGGTTAGGTAAGACTTGACCAAAGCCATATAAGTAGTAAAGTTAATGAGGAGGAAAGCTAGGATTTGAACTCAAAGAGTCCTCTGATTCCTAAATCTACCAGACCATGCTTGGAGTAGCCACTGCATGAGCTGATATAAGGGTAAGAGTTTAATTTATCTTTATGTAGTCCTTTAAGATTTATAAAACACTTTTTCAGAAGGGAAGATAAAATAGAAGTTGTACAGGTTTTTGTTATTTCTATTTTATAGATGAGAACAAAGATCAAGAGGTAAATTGATTTGCTTACATTCTTAAAGTTAGATAGTATAGGAGCTGTCATCCAATGAAATAAGAGCTCACATTTCTGTAGTGCTTCAGAGATTATGTTGGATTATCTTCACAATCTTTTGAGGTAGGGAGTATAAGCCTTATTATCCTTATTTTATATATTGGAAAACTGAGGCTCAGTGAGAGAAAATGACCTTTCTATACTTTTTTCTTTCTCTCTTGCTCTCACTGTTTCTCTTCCTTACTCTCTCTTGATCTTCCTCTTTTTTCTCTTGCTTCCCATCAGTATCACTGCCCACTATTTTACTTTCCCTTGTGACTCCTAAGTTTAGTAATCAAGCACAACAAATCAATACATTGGCTGAATCTAAAATTATATCTTATTTGCATTTCTGGTCCATCATCTCTCTCTCTTGAAGTAGGATTAATATTGTCTCATCAATCTTTTGAGTGAAGATGTGATCAGTCATTGCATTTTTCAGATTCATAAGTCTTCAAAATTTTTTTCCTTTACCTTATTATAGGCATTGTAGATTTTGCTTTCCTGGTTGGGCTTACTTTGGTCAGCATCAGTTCATATTAGTCTTTCTAGGCTTCTCAGAATCTGTCATATTTGCAATTTCTTATAATGTAGTAATGATCCTTTGCATTAATTTACTATAATTTGTTCAGCCATCAGTGTTTTTTCTGTTATGCCCTGACACTTCCCTTTAAACTTTCAATGTGAAATCTAAAGCAAGTTACTAAATCTCTTGGAGCTACTTGTCTTTAAGATGTGGGTAGGTTGGCCTAGAATGGATGATCTGTATGATTCCTTTCAGTTCTTTGATTTTGTGATAATGTAACTACTGCATTTTTTTCCTGGCATATATGCTCTGACATGCTAGAAATAAATCTTAACCAGCAGCCTTGAAAATGAGAACAAATATTTGAAAGTTGTAGTATCAGGAATACAAGAGAAGGCAGGACCTGATATTTGAAGAACAGAAAGATTAGGTATGGGAATACAAAAAGAAGTCTCAGGAGAAAGCTTGGTTAATTACACAAGAAGAGCTTGACAGAAAAACAAAAACCAAAAGAAACCAAAACAACTATGAGCTTAGTAACAGAGGAACTAAGTGTACCACACAAGGATTCCTTGAGTGGGGAGTTTAGAAGCATTTTAAAATTTGTATCAAAAATATAAAGGAATCTTTGAAACTGGAATGTCACAAGGATGTTCTAAAATTCATATTTACAATGAAATTGCAGTACTGGGACAGCTTTTTTTCATTTTCTTATTTTTATTGTTTCCTTCCTTTGTATTTTCATTATTTTTTCTTCTCAAGATAATTTTCATTCCTTTTATTTCTCCAACAGTCTTAAGAAATTCAATTTCCTCTAAAACTTATTCACATGCCTTTAATGCTGTTTCTAAAAGATATTGCATTTCCTTTTTCTCTTTCTGCTTATTGCTTTATAGAGAGCCTTATAAATGAAGAATACAAAATCTTGATTCCTGATTCCTGTAATCTATGACTGCCACTTCTACTTTGTCCTCCTTATTTTCTTCACTTCATATTTCCCCTTTGAACCTGTTGACTTATCTAATCATCCTTCTTTGGTGTATCTTTTACAAGCCTGGTATCTGAATAGTAGGAAGGAATGTTATGCGATATACTCTTCCTCCATGTTTAATTTCCTCTGGTACCTGCCAGTGCTTTATTTGACAGTCATTACGTGTTTGCTATGTGCCAGGCCTTTTTAGTTACTGGGTTTATAAAGACAAAAATGAGATTGTTCTTACCCTCAAGGAGTTTACTTTCTGAAAGTGGAATGGATTAGAAATGTTAGAGTCAATCCATAAAGTGCAAGAGAATGAACAAATTAATGAAAAGTAATTACTGTGTTTATTTTGTGGGAGGTGTATTGTTGAGTGCTAGAGAGTTAGAGAGTCAGGTCAGAAGAGGAGACTGGAGTAGAGTCACAGCATGAAGACAGCAAAGAAGACGACCAGTAGTTTTACACAAGCCTTTAGTGCATTGTGGACTACGGAGGTAAGGGCTCTTTACTTTGTTGGTCCAGCAAAGTCTGTCAGTGTGAATAGTGAATTGGCTGCTTTATTCAGATTCTGACAGCTTATTTCCTTTGCTTTGGAACTAGTTACTTCTTTTCACATAATTATAACTTGGAATAGTGTGAATTTGAATACATGCAACCACTTCACTGTATTGTTATGATGGATCTGGCAGTGTTTACAGAAACTGTTTGGAATTGGAGTCCTTTTTATAATTGGGGAAAACAAAATAAGGTAAATAGGGGTAGGCAGGCAGAAAAGATGAGTTTAAGGAATGATGAAGAAAATTTTGCATGGAGGAAATAAGAAAAAAAGCTGCAAGAATCATACTTTGTTTTCTTTGTGTTACAGTTAAGAGAATCAGATTGTTAAACTTTGAGTCAAAACCCTAGAGTTTACCTAGACTAGCTTTCTCATTTTTCACATGAGGAAACTGATGCCAAGATGTTTAGGGATTCAACCAAAGTAATTCAAATAGTTGGTTCTGTAGCAGCGGACACAACAGTGCTTGGGAAATGTGTAACTAAGACTGCTCAAGTTTGGGCTGTGAGTTTAACTTGAAATCTTTGGTGTATCTAGTTATATAAACCCCAGGAATCTTTTGACAATTGGAAGATTGTACCCAGTAAACCAAACACATAGAAGGTTTTCCTCAAAAAATGGTCATTTACCTAGCAAAGAGCATTAAAATGCACATAAATTTGTTTGGGGAAATTTCACTGGAAATCAATAATACCACACAACAAAACCAACAATCTACCCCACTAAATCTCCACATGGGGAGATTTAGATTTAGTTTTAGTACAAAACCCTAACTGTTCCTTCATACAAATAATGTATACAAACTATCCCTTTGTACAGATAAGTTAGTGCCCATCATTTTTGAGTTTTTAGCAGTGTAGGAAAAGATCTTCCTCAGGGATGGATGAAAGTGCCCAGTTGTGAAGATAGTTCACAAGGATTGCTAAGACCTAGAAGCACACACAATAAGTGCTTAATAAATGGTTTTTCTTTAATTTATTCATTCATTCAGCCATGAGTCTGAAGAAGAATCTTTTAGGGAGCAAAATAGAAAACCCACAGTCTTAAAAAAAAATTTCCCTCTCATTTTCCCCTATAACTATTCTGGCAAAGGTTTGCCTTGCTTTGGCACACGAAGTCCTCTCAGCAGGGATCCTTATGTGATGTTTAGTGGCACCTGTTTCTATTTGAGTTTGATACCACTGATCTAAGGAATATTGCAGAACTATTCAAGACCCACTCAGAATTATCTGAAAGGTAGCTGTTTAAAATACATTGACCACTATGTAACTTAGAGCTAAAAATTAGAATCCTACTTTAAACATTATTAGAAAGAATATTAGCAAAATCTTCTATTTCTATGTTACTGTAAAGTTGTGGGTTTTTTTTTTTTTTTGGAGGGGGAAGGCAGGACAATTGGGGTTAAGTGACTTGCCCAAGGTCACATGGCTAGTTTTGTGTTAAGTGTCTGAGGTTGGATTTGAACTCAGGTCCTCCTGACTCCAGGGTTGGCGCTCTATTCACTCCGCCACCTAGCTGCCCCATACTGTAAAGATTTATTTTAAAAACTTTTTTGGTCTTTATTAATTTGTTTGTTTACTTTTGGTTTACAAGATTCAGTTCCACAATTCCTTGAGTTTCAAATTTTCTCTCCCTCCCTCCCGTGGAGGTATGCAATCAAGTATAGGATCAGCAAATACTTTCACATTAGACATTAGTCAGGTTATAAAGAAGGATTGTATCAGATGGAATGAACAATGGGAGAGAGGAAAGCAAACCAAACAAGAAAAAGAAAAAGAGCAGGTAGTTTGCTTCAATCAGGATTCAAACTCAGTTCTTTCTCTGGATGTAGACATCTCTCTCCATCATGAGTCTTTTGGGGTTGACTTATAACCCTGCATTTCTGAGAAGAGTCCAGTCTATCAAAGTTGGTCCTCACACATATGTTGTGTCTGTAATTGTGTACAAATTTCTCCTGGTTCTATTCTTCTCACTCAGCATCAGTTTGTATAAGCCTCTCTAGGAAAATATGAAGTCTCTTTGCTCCTCATTTCTCATAGCACAATAATTTTCCATTACATGCATATACCACAACTTGTTCAGCCATTCCCCAATTGATGGGCACCCCCTTAATTTCCATTTCTTTGCCACTACAAAAAGAGCTGCTATAAATATTTTTGTACATATGGGTCTTCCTCCCACTTCTATGATCTCTTTGGGATACAACCCTAGAAGTGGTATTACTGGGTCAAAGGGTATGAAATTATTTTATAGTCCTTTGGGCATAATTCCAGATTGCTCTCCAGAATGGTTGGATCAGTTCACAACTCCACCAGCAATGCATTAGTGTTCATTTGTCCACACCCTCTCCAACATTTATCATTTTCCTGTTTTGTCATCTTAGCCAATCTGACTAGTGAGATGTGGTACCTCATAGGTGTTTTGATTCGCATTTCTCTAATCAATAGTGATTTAGAGCATTTTTTCATATGCTTATAGATACGATTAATTTCTTCCTCTAAAAACTGCCTGTTCATATCCTTTGACCATTTATCAATTGGGGAATGACTTGTATTCTTTTGACTCAATTATCTGTATATTTTAGAAATGAATCCTTTATCTAAGACAAAGGATGTAAAAATTCTTTACCAATTTTCCACTTCTCTCCTAATCTTGGTTACATTGGCTTTGTTTGTACAGAAGCTTTTCAATTTAATGTAATCAAAATTATCCATTTTGCATTTTATAATGCTCTTTAATTCTTGTTTGGTCATAAAGTCTTCCCCTTTCCACAAATCTGACAGGCAAACTATTCCTTGCTTTCCCAGATTGCTTACAGTATCAGCCTTTATACCTAGATCATGCACCCATTTAGACTTGATTTTGGTACATGGTGTTTGATAATGGTCTATGCCAAGTTTCTGCCATACTGTATTCCAGTTTTCCCAGCAGTTTTTGTTAAATAGTGAGTTCTTATCCCCAAAACTCTGGTCTTTGGGTTTATTAAACAGTAAATTACTATAGTCATTGACTGCTGAGTCTCGTGTACCCAGTCTATTTCATTGACCCACTACTCTTATTCCTCAGCCTACTGTAAAGTTTTTAAAGTAATATTTTCAGTACCATCTTATTTGAGAAAAAACTAACTTCAAAATGATTTTGCTTTTGGATAAAAAAGTTAAATTTGTGTCCTCAAGCAAAAACATCAGAAAAGATTCCTTTATTCTGTGTCAGCTCTGAAGTGACATCTAATTCTGTTAAAATGTAAGGAATACTTGGGCAGTATTTAACTGAAGTGAATATTGTGTCCAAATACCATCAATCAAGTAAGGATTTTAATTGGACTTTAATTTAATTGGAATTTAATTTAAAAGGACTTTAATTGAGCACCTACTATTCTAGGTACTAGGATACAACGAGAAAAAAATATTTTCTAGGAGCATAGGTTGTGATTTAGGAGCTATAATATCCTGTAAAGGCAAGATGTTTATTTTGGAGGTATTTTTTTTTTTTAAAGCAATTGGGGTTAAGTAACTTGCTCAAGGTTACACGGCTAGTCATTATTTATGCGTGGGTGCTCATTTTCTGAGGCCGGATCTGATCTCGGGTCATCCCAACTCCGAGGCCGGCGCTCTTACCTAGCCGCCCCTTTAGGGCAATTGCGGTCAAGTAACTTGCCCAAGGTTACACGGCTAAGTTTTTTTTTTTTTTGTTTGTTTGTATGGATTAAGTGTCAGAGGCCGGCTCCAAACTCAGGTCCTTCTGATTCCAGGGCCGGCGCTCTATTCACTGTGCCACCTAGCCGCCCCGTTTTGGGGGTATTTTAAGCTTAGTAACTTTAATAAACGTAGACTTAGTTTCTCCTTGCTTCTTAGCTAGGTGGCTGAGTGGATAAGAACACTGAATCTGGTGTCAGGAAGACCTGAGTTCAAATGTAGCCATATACAATTACTAGTTAGGTGACCCTCAGCAAGTAACTGAATCTCTCATTACCTCATTTTCCTCATTGGTAAAATAGGAATGATAGTAAAGGCACCTACATCTTAGGGTTGTTACAAGGATAACATGAAATGATATTTGATATTGCAGACCTTAAAATGCTATATAAATGCTATTTTTGTTATTTCTTCATTCATGGCATACAGACCTTTTGTAAACCTCAAAGTGGTGTGTGTGTGTGTGTGTGTGTGTGTGTGTGTGTATACATATATATATATATATCGATTTCTTATTGTTAATGATAATAACATTTGTAAACAATAGATTGATGAGGAATAATTTAAGGGACGTGTCCAGAACACAGGAAGTGATCAGTCTTATGATACTCTCTTCTTGTGAAATTACTCAAGATTATTGTATTTAGTATTACATCACCATCACTAGTCAATCAGTAGTCATTTATCTAGTGCTTACTCTGTGCCAGACACAGTAAATCATATTAATTGTCATTGTTATTATAAAGTGGCTCACATTAATGCTTTCCTTTGTTATTTACAAATCCATATTTTCAGTAGTGAGTAATTTTTTAATAGATTAAGATTGAAATAGCTAAAACTTCTCACTTGCTGACAAGTCAGCTTGTTTGCTAATGAGTATGCATATTTTAGAGAAATCAAGACAGTTTTTAACCATCTACTTTCTTTGTTTCAATCCACACATATTACTGACCATAATTAAACAAGAGTTATACTCCTTAAAGGACCCTTGAAGAGTTCAGAATTATTTGGAGACTAACTAGAATTGGCAGTAAAAGAACACATCAGAGAAACAATAAAAATAAAAATTAAATTAATTAAAATTAAAAATAATGAGAATGAGATAACATATCAGAATTTATGGGATGTAGCCAAAGAAATCCTTAGGGGAAAACTCATATCTCTAAATATTTTCTTAAGTAAAAGAGAAAAAAGAACAAATCAGTTAATTGGTTATACAATTAAAAAAACCTGGAAAACCAGTAAGCTTTTTTAAAACTTAAAATACTGAAATACGAATTCTGAAAATCAAAGAGATTAGCAACATTTAAGGCTTAGAGACAGCTAGCATAGAATGGTAGGTTTGAAATCAGGAGGACCTGAGTTCAAATGTAGCTTCTTACTAGCTTTGTTACCCTGTGCAAGTCATTTAACCTATTTCCTTTTCTCTAATATGAGGATAATAATAGCACATACCTCTCAGGGTTGTTGTGAGGATCAAATGAGGTATTATTTGTAAATGTGCTTATGACAGTGTCAGTTATATGGTGCTTAATAAATGCTTAATTCCTTCCCCTTGTCTCCTTTAATATCAAAAAAGTCATTGAATGAGTGAAGAGCTTTTTTCTTCTGGGAAAAAAAATAAAACAGATTAACAATTAACTAATTTGATCCTTCCCCCCCCCCCCCAAATTCAAATACCCTTATAGTAGATAGAGCTAGAGATCTTTTTACTTTACAAATTTACTTTACAGTTAAGGTATAGTGGCTTATTCTGAAAAATTTCTTAATCTCTTTGGGTTTATCTGTTCATTTGGGGGCACTTAAAATCACTTCTCTCTGTGAGACACACCAAGAAGGTCATAGATAAGGAAGTCTTCTGTCTACCATGCTCTGGGCCAAAGTTTTTTTAGCCCCAAGTCTATAAACTTGGAGGGAAATGAAGTTGCAAACATAGACAACTTTTCATTACTATTATCCTTGTGTTTTCCTCATTTTTTGTTATCTTCAGTCATTTAACCAGAAAGCATTATTAAGTGCTTATTATGTTTTAGGCATTGTGCTAAGGATACAAAGGCAAAAGACAAATATTCCGGCCCTCTACCTCTAGGAGCTTACAGGAAAAACAATGTGTGTATGTGTACATATGTGTATATGTATATACAAATACACATATATGTACACAGACCATACATAGTATCTTCCCTGTAAGGGAATGTATATGTGTGTACATGCACACACACACTATATATATACACACACACACATAAAATACATACATGTACAAACATGCACATACATATATAAATATGTGTATCTCTATAGATACAAGACATATATAAGTCAAATACAAGGTAACTTTGTGGGGACTGGTATTAGATAAGGGTTTCTGGGAGGTAGGTTTTAGTACCATAGTTGGATGACTTCTGCAAGAATCCTTCTATGAGACTCAGTCTATCACAGAATACAGATGCAAGGGGAAATGTGGTAAAATCTAGTACTGACCAATGCTAGCAACCTTTCACCTGGAAATGATGATAATTTCCAAAGAAAGGGGTGGGTTTTATTATCTCAGCATTGACTATCCTTGTTGTTAAGACTTGGTTCTATAGACTTTTCCCTTTTCTACAACAGTGTTAGATTTTGAAATCTCCTTAAAGGTAGAAAGGTAAAGGGCAGGCTTGAAAGATAGGGCTGAAGTAAAAAAAAAAAAGATACAAAATGTAAATTTTGGAGCATATGAAGGGAAGGAGTGAAATGACAGCTCTTGCTTAATACAGGAGAGCTAAAGGAAAATATTTTAACTGAGCATTCCTGTTTAGGCAGTAATGGATGTTAGTTTAAGTTTTCTATTGGTATTATTGCTCAAAGAATAATAGATTTGGAGCTGGAAAGGACCCCAGGGGACATTTTACAGAAGAGGAAACTGAAACCTGGAGAAGAGATGTCATAGCTTCTCTCAAAATCTTTCTGAAGAAGTTTGGAATTGATTGCATGACAGGGGACACATTCGTTCAGGACTGCTTAGCATGGTGTGCCCTCATCAGGGAAGGTGCTGTGCTCTATGAGCAAAGCTGAATTGCAGTAGGTCAAAAGAAACATACTAGGTGCAATTTAGATGTCTCCATCCCGAATGTTCATGTGTACCATTAGTGCCTGATCTGTTGTAGAGCCTTCTGAGCCCGTTCTGGTCTGATCAGCCACAGTTGGACACACTGTAACTTGACCCCAACATAGTGATGTCCTTTTGGTCCTCTTTGAGAATGAAGAGCAACAAGGAACCAACAGCAAGGAAGGATTTGAGACAGGATTCAAACCCAGGTCTTCATGACTCTATGTCCAGAGCTCTTGAGAAGTCGGATAACTTTCAGACTTGGAAATTGGGAGGGATCATATGCTCAGTAAGAAAGAATTTCCATAATCTTACCTAGAAAAGTAGTTAATAGATATCTAGGTTTACATCTGGACATGAATCTTTTTCTCTTGTCCTAAGTTCCATGTAACTTCAATTCCATTTTGTAACTATGTAACTATGTTTGACTGGCCTGAGCAGTTACTGATCTGTTCTTAAGGAAATGTCTGTGAGAATGTAGACTAGGATGGTTTTTTCTCCATTCTTGGCTTGGTTGCCTAACTGACCTCTAGCTTCATTCCTAACATCCATATCTTTATCATAGTTTCTTCTAGAATACAGCAGACTGTAAGCAGGGAATGCACAATTAAAAAAAAAAATTCTGCACTTGAGAAAGTTAACTCTGCATGTTTAAAAGGAAAGGAACACTTCGAGCTAGTTGCGTTCTGATATGTAAAGGGAGTTCTACTGTAAAGTTGCATTTTGTTGAATATGTGAAACCTCAGTTCTTTGCAAGTCAAGAAATTAATGAAACAATGGACAATTGACCAGTCTGTGGCTTTCAGCCTAGTATTCTGCATCTTGTTATTGTCATTTTAGTCTGAATGTGGTTGTATCATACTACAGTGTTTTAAGAGCGTGGCTGCCTTGTGGGTCCTGATTTTTGTCTCTGCCATGTTACACATTATTTTGATGGTTTTATTGTTTTGTTTTGTGAAGATTATCTTTCTCTATTCATGTGTTCTATTGTACCCACAACCAGTTCAGTGCAGCTTCCTTAGTGTATACTCTACCTCCTCTCCTCCTCCCTCTCCCCATCTTGTAGGCACTGGGTGGGTGGTGGCTTCTAGTGTTTTGTATAGCTTTATTATTTCCTTCCCACTACTTATTTAGTTCATGCTGTAATACTTGGCACTTTTACTTCCTTTATAGAGTAGGATGTGATGTCATAGAGAAGGGGAAAGGGCTATCCAAATTCTCTCAATTGCTGGGAGGAGCTGCCCAGGTGTGCTGAGGGGCCTGTACTCAGGAAGAGAAACAGGGAGTCCTCCACAGTGAGTAACCCCACTTTCAAGTGCACCCAAGTTTCCTTTAAAGCCTTGTCCAGTACAGTGTAGTTTCCTCTTCTGCCCTTTCCAGTTGTACCCAATTTGCCCTTTGGAGTGTTACCAGTTCAGCTCAATTTTCCTCCTTTCTAACCATTCCTCCACTGGTTTTCACCTTTTCCTATCCTACCCCACCCACCCCAACAGTTCCCCTTTTCCCTGCTTGTTTCCTTTTTTCAGTGTCTATTAACCTTTCTTCTATCCCTTTGGATTGAAGTTAGTGTTCTCCAGCCTTGTCTCTCAGTTGGACAAACCTTTTCCTTCAAGTCCTTGAATCTGCAATGCCCTTTTAAAGTATCTTATAATTATGTACTGTCTTATTTTCAGTCCTTACTTTAAAAAAAAAAATCTGTCTGCTTTTACATGTCTGTCTAGTTCTTTCCCCTTTCCCTCTATGGTCTAATCTTGTCCCCTTTCAGCTCTAAACAGTTTCCTTGTTGCCTCTTTTTTTTTTTTTCAGTATTTTCCAGTTTACTCCTCTTCCGTATCCAGACATGCCTATGTTTCTTTTTTACCCCTTTCTCAGCCTTCAGTTCAGCTCTCCACTGTCGTCTCCAGCCAGGACCAGTTTCGTTCGCCTCCCAGACCTTTCTAGTGCAGCCCATATTTCTACATTCTTCTTTAGAAGAACTGAAAAAAAGCAAATAGTAAGAAGGCTGATCTGCATTGGAAAATAATGTGGGGCAAGGACTATGGGTAAACTATCTGAACTGGAAAGGGAAGAACAGGAAAGTTAACTCGAGCTGTAAAGTAGCAGAGGAGGGTGGGGGAGGGGGGAGGGTAATCAACCGGCTGGATAGTTTATTGGATGGACCATTATGTACTAAGCTTTTTTCCTTTAGGGATCTGGTTGGCATTCAGCCTATAGTAGTAGAGATCCAAACTAAGATTCTGATGGCTGCATTGTAGCCCTTGTGAAATGAATTGGAGGTCTTCCCAATTCTCAGCTGGCAGGAGTCCCTGTCAAAAAATCTGTTGTGTTAATTGTCAGTAGCTGTGACCCTGTTGGTTGTCTTAGTGGAGGTGATGGTGAGAACATGGATGGAGATTAGACTCACTTCTTCCACCAAGATCTGGTCTCTCTAGGCCATATTGGTGAGACATCACAGGAAGCTGACCCTGCTATTTCTTGTTTGGGAGGAAATTGGTCCCTGGATAATGAAGGAGCTTGGTTTCTAGGATTGGTGGTAGATTATCCACTACATGTATAAATGGTACCCTTTCCCACCCAGTTTTTAAAAGTAATCTAGAAAATGAATTAAGTAGAACTGAAAAGGGAGCAGGAAAAAAATGGGACTTATATTTACAAAACTGTATGAGGTGGACTGAATGGGAAGAGGAGAGGGATTTTGCTTGTGTTCAATTGGAAAAGGCAAAGGAGTTGGAAACTGAGCTGAACTGGAAAACACACTGTCATGAGTCATCTGGGCATCTTGTGTGCTGCTTTGACCATTTTTGACCACACTTTAAAATTATTTATTTTATGATAAAAAAGTGAATTAAAACACAAAACCCATGAAGTTATCATTGACTAGTATCTACTTCCTTAACTAGTTAGTCTCAAGCCTTTGTTTTCCCAAGGTCATGGAACCACTAAAAATGTGCTTAAAGGTGTTTTTTTTTTAAAGGAGTTCCCTCCCTCAACCAAATTTTAGCACTTACCGTTTATTGAGTCAATCTTTATTACCATGTTATCCTTGGGTTTAACCCTTTTCAGTGTGTTTGCTACAGTTTTTGGAAAAAAATTTCCCCATGTTTGATTGAAGTAGATGATACCACAAATGTCCAAAAAGTCTAATTCTTGCTTTAGTCAATGTCACAATAATGTTCCCTGCCTTTTGATGATTTTAAAATGAAAATTGCATGATTACATACATTACTATTTATGTTAAATGACTTCACACAATAACCAGCAAATTTTATTTCTTTGTAGGCATTAGAAAAACATCCCAACTCACCAATGACTGCAAAACAGATATTGGAAGTCATTCAAAAAGAAGGATTAAAAGAAACAAGGTCAGTATTAATGTGTATAGAGTTCTTGCTTCCATTGATTTATTAAAATGCTGGTTCCCAAAGTGATAGGTATGATGTAGATTCTAATAGAATGTACCTGGAATTTCTTTTCTGATTAAACATTCACCTGGCTTCTGACTTAGGAACATTCTGAGAAATTATATAAAATATATTAGTAGAACAACCATCTATATAAAGGAAGGGTTGTTTTTTTTTCTAGAGTTAGCACTCTTTTAAAAATTATTCTTGTTTCTCTTTTTTTTCTCATAAAAGTTGTTAGTGTTTTTGAAAGTGAGTGGGGAAAATAGTAGTTCTTTCTGGTTTAATTCATGAAATTGTAAATATAGAAATGGAGTTTCTTTTGATAAAATTTAGAATTCTAGAAAGAGAGTAGTATTGGGATAACTTGGTTAGTTTCTTGGTTAGTTAATTCTAAGCTAATACCTCTTACAGTTTTTTACTTTGGTTGGTAATTTTGACTGGAGCTTTAATTGCTTGAAGAGAATGTAGTTAACTGTTGAAGATGAAAACAACCATATTGTAGGCAAATCATAAACTAAATTTTCAGAAAATAGATTTTTGTACATGTATTTTATGCTTACTAGTAAGATGTACATTTGGCAATTGTCCCATGGGCAAAACAAGTAAACCTGCCAAGAGACCTTGTCAGCATTGTGACTGTTGTGAGTAGTATTTAATACAACAGTTCAAAGGGATCAGTATTCCTCTGGGATAGGTTTTCTTTTAAAACAAAAAAAGAAAAGATCAGCTATAATTTTGTAGGAGTGATAGCATCCTTTATTTAGCTGTTTTGAATGTTGCTTTTGTGAAGTAAGATCAATAAGTTTTAAAATTTAGCTAGGTCTAGGACAGTATAGTCTGAAATTTCATCTTAATTGCTTCTGTATTTATCTGTTTTTAAGAAATGCTCCATGAGAATGTATCATATTACTTTTTTGCAAGCATTTCTCTGAAAGTGGAGGGAATAATGCAGAGTTGTACAGTTATTGACACTACATAACAATTTTTTTAAAGGTGATCTTTTTCTGGTAAGCTAGATATGTGTGTGTTGGCAGAGAACAGAATGAGGAGAACTAGAAATTCATTTTCCCCTTGCCACCTGTCAAAGCCCTGGAAATGTGTGTGCCCCTAAGAAAGCATTGGAAATGTTTGTTCTGAAGCCAAAAAGAAAGGAGTAGGGGGAGGGAATCTCAGAAAATAAACCCCTGCTGAATATGGGCTTTGTGCCAAAAAGATCTGCAGACACAGACAAAAAGCCCCTCATTAAAGCAATCACTTGAAATTTGTTTATTAAGATACATTTCTCAACAGCAGTGAATATGTTACTTACTATCTGTTATTCTTCACTGTGTGATATGAGACTACTGCACCTTGGCTCTGAACTACATTATAATTAGTCTTGTTATTATGGCAATACCTCTTCACACTACTGAAAATGCTTGTCTTCTCAGAGTGGTATGTTAAAGAGGTTGCAGTATAAATGTACATAATCAGAAAAAAACAAAACAAAACCAAGACAGCCTTTTTTAAAAGTTCGCTGAAAAAGGAAATATAACAATACCTATCTCTCAAGTCACTCTTTCATCATGGCAGCAAAACTATTTTATACCCAAAGAAAAAGACTAAAATTGTTAAACATACTTATGAGTAAGCATAGAATGAAATAGGAGGAAAAAAACACCTCAGGAATTCACAAATTAAAGATGTGAATTGAAGAAGTGGGGAAGAGGTAATGATGAATGAGGTATCTTATTATTGTCCTGTAAAGTCAGCTGACACATACGTGCAAATATGCTCCAAAGTCAATGTCTGCTGCATATCTGAGACCAGTATTCTGCTACCTCATTTTTCAGGTACCACAAGGGAATATGATATATGATGTGATATTCCGAATATGCAGTGGATTTGGGAACCAAACCAGCAAGGTTGTTAGGGATGTGTTTAAATTAAGAATAAGTGGACTCTGAGCAAGGACTTGAAATTCTCTTGAAGTAGTGTTTTGGCTTCATGACATCTAATTGGACTGTTCAGAGGCCCTTTTTGCTTCTTTTTGAGTGCTTGGCTGTGCCCCAGATTGTTAAATTTTTTGGATAAGTGAAGTGTCATTATATATTTTTCTTTCAAAAAAGAGTTAAGTTTAGAAACAGTATTTTCATATGGTGGAACCTAATTGAAGAATTCTTAGAAAGTTATTAGTGTTGAAATTTTCAGGAAGTCCAAGCACGTCTGCTTGTTTTTTAAATGTAGCAAAATCATTGGCATAAAAGGTATGACCAGTAGTCCTTCTTTGGTTTAGTATAGGTACATAATAAAAGATTTTCTTGTTTTCAATAAGAGTTCCAAGGACCACCTCCAGAAACAACACCTCTAGACACAATAATGTGTTTTATTCATTTTGTTTCCCTCTAGGAGTTGAACACCACTAATACCATTCATTTCTACTAGGGATTGCCTTTGCTTATAATGACCTTCCAAGTTAGAAACTTTTTTTTAAAGAACATCACTAGTTTCAGTTTTTTTATCACTTCCAAAAGGTTGACTTTTAAGTTTAGAAAAATATATAGCAACTTTGGGTGAGTTCCATATAATATATATGTTCTGAGATTCTCCACTGATTTGCTGTAAATTGAAAAACTTATTTTAAGGTTGACTTGTTTTCTTACACTAAAGCTTCTACTATAAAACTTGCTACTTGAAATAGCAAGCATACCAACTTTTAGAATGTGACTTTTGTGTATGTTTATGTGCATGCTTAATGTTGGAAATAGTGGCATTGTTGTTTGATTTAGAAATGAAACATTTGGCTTTTTATACCAACCATTCCACTACAGGTTCTTAACTAATTATGTGCTTTGCTTTTTTGAAATGATAATTAAGCATAATAATTTATTAAGCACTTATTATTTTTCTACCAAGGACTGGGTTTCATCATGTTCTCTATGTGGCCAAATGTTTAGATTTAACAGAATTTATTGGTAAACATGTCAGTGTGTTTCAGTCATGTTTTGGTACTTTGATGTTGAAACAGTACTTACCATGTGAATTGTGCTATTCTTAATATGATGGTACTCTTTTAACCTTTTGTCAGAATGTGAGTGATTTCTGACAGCACTAACTTAATATTAGTATTCATAGCTACCTTTAGGTAAAAGGATGTGATGGGCTTTTTTTTTTCATTTCCTGACATAATATCATGTGACAGAAGGCTTATAGTGAAGGGTACCTTTGATTTGGGGGCCATGTATGCACTTTGACCCAGCTTTATCATTTTCCATTTGGAGTGAATGGCATTTGCCAGGGGCCTGCTCCTTTAAAGTGGCATGAGAATGGTCAGTCTTCATGAACAGAGTATTCGAAGTACTTTTCAAATAGAAAGAGCTATGTAATGGAAAATGTTTCATGTTGGCGATTAAAAAATACTTATTCATTCTGCCTTCATGTTGTTTGTAAATATGAAAATTTGAAGTTACCACAGAGGGAGATGTTTGGCCAAATGTTCAACATTTTCACAGGCACCTAAGTGGTGCAGTGGATAGAGTCCCTGGCCTGGAATCAGGAAGACCTGAGTTCAAATTCTGCCTCAGATACTAGCCAGGTGACCTTGTGCAAGTCACTCAGCTTCTGTCTTAGTTTCCTCATCTACAAAATGAGGATAATAATAGCACCTGCCACTCAAGACCAAAAGAGATAATTTTTGTTAAGTCCTTTGCAAACCTTAAAGTGCATTATATAAGTGCTAGCCAGATATTTTCTTAGTAAGTTGGCATGATCTGCTCCTGTGGAATATATTCCTGTAGCTTTTAGAAATTAGCAGTGGGAAAAGAAAGAGCAGTGCCCACATTTCCATGGTTTGTGTTAAGATCTTAACAAGGGAAGTGAAATTCACTTTAATTTACAAGTGAGGGATTACAATTTATCTAGGTGCTCTCTGCTAGCAGTGCTTCACTGTCATCACAAACAACGTTGTTTATCTTCACATGGATAATGATCTCCTATTTTGTAAAAAGTGGGTAAAAGGAGTAGCAATTTAAATGTTAGCTGCAGGATTGCCAGATAGTGTAGTATATTGAAAGGAATGTTGTTTTTAAAGAGAACTTGGGTTCAAATTATGGTTCTCTTATTTCATACTTGGTCTGACCTTGAATAAGTCACTGAACTTTTTGGGCCTAATAAGTGTCTCAGACCAGGTATTCTGAACTCCAGAACTAGTGCTCTATCCACTATACCACCTAGCTGCTTGTAATTATTTTTCATTGTTGGTCAGGTTTCATAAATGATCAGTGTTATTTTCATTGTCATTGAGACTGACCATTTTTAGATTTTTTTTTTTAATCTGCAAAGCATGCTATTGACAGTTTGGGTTTGGAGATTATTTAAATAACATTTGTCTGCTTGCTCTTTCATTGAAAATCTGTAGGAGAAATGATTTTTAGTCTTAGTATTTGTCTTAGTATTTTTTTTTGTCTTTGATGCCATAATTTGCTTCAACTAAGAACCACTGTTTATTGTATTTGTATCCTTTTTTTACGTGCTTCACTTTTCTAGGGAAAAGGAATTTTCAAGCCATGACATCACCATATATAGTGACAAATAGTACTATTTCTTAACAACTCTATTCCTAATTTCTACAGCAAGGGATAATGCACTTCTACTGGCAGGAAATTTTGACTGAAGATATAAAAGTATGTAATTTATTTCAAAATTCTCACCTTCAAATTCCATGTTAATATCTTTTATTTCAGAATAGTGGGGCCTGAAAGTATTATACTATTTTAGGATTATAAATATTATCTCATAATTTATCTCTTTTCATGAACAATTATAGTTCATTTTCTTAGTGGTAAAAATGTGTAAAATAAGCTATTTAGGAATCATTCATGAGAATAATGGGGTTTCTTTGTTGGAGCACATTGGACATTCATATATATTTGCATCATCTTTGCTCAAGCAATCTTGACCAGTTAAACATATATTGCTTTTACGTGAAAGAAATATTAGGTTCCATTGAAGAATATTTTTTGAGATTGAATGTTAGGATGTGGGGAGCATCTTATTATGGTTGATAAGCAAACTTAAACATTCTTGATAGACATTTCAGAAATTCTTTATTTTCAATTAAATATGCACTTGTTAAGCACATATTATATGAAAGTTCTTGTTAGGTAATGGATACAAGGAAAGAAATTAAAGAGTCTCTGTCCTGGGAGAATAGCCCATGTATGCAGATAAGTAAATTAAAGGCAGAGAGAGCCCTAATAATTGTTGCCAGGATTAAACTTTTTGTAAATTATTGCTCTCATAGAGGGTTCACAGCCTTTGGTTTAATTTTCTTGAAAGAATTTCTCTTTCCTCCTCTCCGTTTCTTTCTTCTTTTCTCCTCTCTCTCCATCTTCCCTTTTCCTCTCCTTCTGCCCTTTCCTTCTTTTCCATCTTCTCCATCTTCCCTGTGCCTCTCCTCCTTCTCCCTCCCCTCCTTTACATTTTTTTGAGCTCGGATCAGTTTACTCTTCCTTAGGTAGCCTGGTGGTTGCTGAGGGTTTACTTTAGAGCTGACACCCTAGCTTTAGCCTTCCTGCATCTGAGACTTCCTGGACTCAAGTGATTGATCCACCATCCAGCCTTCTCTTTTCCTCCCAGTAGTAGGGACTATAGGTGTGTGACACCCTACCCAGCTGAAAGAATGTTATATAAGTGGTCGCCAGAACCTGTTTGTAATTTTTTATCAAAACGATCAGTAATGCATTTGACTGAAAATTTTGCTTCAACAGCATTTTGACATGGAAACTTAAGGAAACTTCCTGAAAGTCTTCTGAAGAACAGAAATAATCTTGTTTTGTTTTTACATGGATTTTTTAGTTAGATAATGCACCTTTACTCAGGAAAGGTCAGATTGGTCTCATGAAGTGTGAGGCAGAGGTGCCACCCTCAATCATATGACTATTGCCAGGAACATCCAGTAATCTGGAAAGGCTGGAAAAATAACCTAGTATTATTGCTGGATGGAAATAGTAGCTTTCAGTTTCATTTTGAAGAATATTACTGAAAACATTTCTAGTGCAGTGTTAGATCCTTTGTCTGCTCACAATATCCTTCTTATTGTATACTCCACAAAAAAACCTTGAAAAGAGTCATGACTGTATATGATATGAACCTATCGTTACATATCTACATTAAATTTACTTAGATTTGAGTCGTAGTCTGTGGTAAAAAATAACTTTAGTGACTATATATGATTCTCAGGGATTCCAGTTTACTTTTAAGGCATACATTATAAGTGTAAAATGGCAGTATTTCCTCATACATCTTTTTATTCTGTCAAGCTTTTTAAAAAAATTGTTTCAAATAGTTGAACAAAAGTAATTTGGGTTGTTTCAATGTTGTCAGGATATGGATATAATTTATTTCAGCAATATGCTGTAGTCTATAAATATTTCAGTGCGTGACTAGAACCAAAAATGGATATAGAATTGTAGTATATGTGATGTGAGTCCATCTGAGATCAGATACAGGTGAAACTCTTTGGTAAGGCATACAGGAATAGGCATTAAGCAACATGATTCTATTTAATTAATTGTTAAAGTCCCTCCCCCCCTTTACCTTTTTCTTTTTTTTATAACTTTTGCCCTGAGTTGCTGAAAGTGTAAATGGTTTTAATTTTATTCTATTCTATCTTGAATTTTAAATCAGAATTCAGATGCAAAGCGATAATATGCTGACATAGAAACTTCTTTTATAGATGTTTCTGTTTCAGAGGGTATTAAATTGTGTTCTCTTTTGTTAAGCCAATATTTGTACAAATTACTTTACACTTGAAAAAAATGAACGAACCTACTCAGTCCTCTTGAAGCTTTTCACATAATGCAATTCACATTTAGTTTGTACTTATCAAGTTGAGTTTAATGGCACTAAAAGAAAAATCACATTGTTATTTGTTTATTAGAAAATGTTTGGTAAATAGTTAATGTATTAGCAGTTACTTTTATTAAACATTTACTAAGTATTCACACAATGTTAGTTTTTGTATCATATATGTAAGATATCAACTGTATTCTTGAGGTCTTTATTTGAGACTGAAAATCAATGTCAACAATTATCTTATTAACATGAGTGTTAATAAGACAATTATACTAGTAAGACAGTTAATTAGTATTCTCTCATAAGACAGAACACTACTACTAGGTGCTGTGTAAGTATGCAAAAGAAGTAAATAACATTATTTTTCCAAAAGAAAAATTTAAAATTTAGTGAAGGAGACATAAGAAATTGGTAGTTGGTAGGGGCTTTAGAGATGAATGAATGAAGAGGCATTTTTATATATCAAGAATGCTGGGCATATGAGTACAAAAGTGAGGATAGTCCTTGCCTATTGGGCACTTATGTTTTAATGGTGGGCATAGATACATTGGGAGTGGCCAGAGAGGGATATTTTGGTCTGGAAAATAGAAAGAAAGGTGAGTGGAGCCTGAGGCAATTAGATTGACACAACCTTTCTAGGAACACTGGCAGAGTTGACTTGATTTTGAAGGAATGGGCCAGTAGATGGCATGCAAGTGGCTGCATAGAGACTGGTTAGAAAATAGATATAGAGAGTGAAGTATGGTAGGTTAGGCCTAGATATGGCTGGTGACTAAGGCAACAATAGTCAAAACATGGTGGGAAGATCGGGTAGGAGTTCTGGGGATGAAAAGGCTGGGTCCTCCAGTTCATGGCTTCTGGTTCAGGCAGTATAACAACTGGTCACAGCATAACTAGGGAGTAAAGTGAAGTGTGACTAGGGCCAAGCTTAGATTTTTGTGGGCAGATAGAGGCTACCACCAATCAATATTGCAGACCTTAGCGGCGGCTAGGTGGCACAGTGAATAGAGCACTGGCCCTGGAGTTAGGAGGACCTGAGTTCAAATCCGGCCTCAGACACTTAGCACTCGCGCACACACACACACACACCCCCCTAGCCGTATGACCTTGGGCAAGTCACTTAACCCCAGTTGCCCTCCACAAAGCAAAAAAACAAAACAAAACAATCCGAGACCTTAGGGTCAAAGTTGAGCCTGCTACTTATGAGGCTCAGAGTTTGTGTCTCAGTAAATCAGGCAACAGATATTTATTTAGGTAGGTCTGTGTATGGGTATATAGGAAGAAAGTACAAAGCTGTCTCTGACCTCAAGGAGTTTACAGTCAATTTGAAGGAAGTAAGACTAACACATGAAAGAATAATGACTAGTACAAGTACAGTTAAATGTTAAGTTATGTGATAATGAATTAATGTGAAGGGTACCATTAAGATCATATATTTAGACACAGAAAGGACCTTAGAAATCATTTATTCAATCTCCTCAAGTAAAATCATATAGATATTGAACAATAAAAGCAAGATTTTACCCTAATGAATAGTGAAGGTTCTTGAAGAATAGAAAGCTGGATGGATAGGCTCCTGTAAAGAAGCATCTGCCTGTGCTCCAAGAAATGAAGTGAATCCACAGGCAAGAGACTTTGTCATTGAGTAAGAGTTGGAGGAAATGACATGTAGTGATAGTTGGTCAGTCCTTGCTGAGGTGTCCTAAGGTAGTTATTTGTTAATTTGTCATTAAAAAAGATATGTTGTGTTTTCAGGGTTTGTCTACAGTCCCATGTATACAAAGAACTTCCCAAGACGTATCAAATTTGATAATACTACTTAATTCTGCCCACTTATATGGTATCTAAATTCAAATGGCTAATCTCAGAGGCTAAAGGTGATCAATCTCTCATCTCATTCAGATATTTAGCAGTAAATGCTCCCTAAATGGATTGTTACTTGGTATTACCACTTTGCCACTGAAAAGTGAAAGTAGAACTTGGAACATAAACAGGTATTTATGTTAGGTTTATTGAAGGTTATAGTACAGCTGATTGTGTCTGAAGATTGTGGGAAAGGATTGTACAATGTGATTACTTCTGATATTATTCCTGGACTTCGTGTCTCCAAACTGACAGTGAACTCTGACATCTGTGGAAGGTAGGCAACAAGATCTGAAGCTGGATTTTTTTCTGGCTTGTTTAGAGAGAGAAAAATTAGTTTCTGATGTAGTTTTTAGCAAAGTCTCACTTTTGATGTGATCTTGAAGGCTTTGTGAACACTGGCTAAAGTTAGGTAGCTCTGCTCATATACAGTATTTCTGTACTTGGCCCCTATCCTGAAACCTTGGGAGCTTCATTGGAGCTTTACACATTGTTCTTGAAGGCAAATATGAATATGCTAATGTTATCTTAGTGCTGGCAATGAGGGGCAGAAAAAAGACTTTTTATACAAGTTACAGAGGTAGAAGGGGATATTGAACTCTTTATAGATAAGTTAATAGGTTATAAACAGTTTTGATACACTTTAAAGAAAATGAGCAACTCACCATGGCAAACAAAAGAGATGACCATACATTACATTTTCTTCTGTTAACAAAGTCAATCTCCCAAAATGGAGATTACCCCAGACATTCATATGTACAATAAGCAATAAATGGATCCAATCCCATGTTAAGGATTGGTGCATCATTTAACATGACCTTTATAGGCAGAAATTCACATATCAGTGTCATCTCAAATCACTAAGTAAGTTGTAGCCGTCTTACAAGATACTTGAGCAATAGTCACCCATAAGACATGGGTACAGATTGTTGCAGGAAGAGATCAAAAAGAATTGTTATGAGGATTATAACATTTTGGATGAGAAATTGAAGCCTTAGAACATATATAGTGGTTTTATCTCAGTTACCAGTTGAAAGGAAGGGCATCTGAAGAGGGGTTGATTTGGGAAGTAAACAGCTTGCTATTTAAGCAGATGGTGTCTGAGAAGTGATTCGGAATTTCTGGACCATGATTAAAAGAGCCACTTATTCTCATGTTCACTTAAAAAATAATAGCTCGGGGGCGGCTAGGTGGCGCAGTGAGTAAGAGCGCCGGCCTCGGAGTTGGGATGACCCGAGATCAGATCCGGCCTCAGAAAATGAGCACCCACGCATAAATAATGACTAGCCCTGTAACCTTGAGCAAGTTACTTAACCCCAATTGCTTTAAAAAAAAATAATAATAGCTCATACTCCTCTGTGTTCAATGCTAGCCCCATCTCATTTTCCATCGTTAAATCAAATGCACACAGACACACAAATACATATATGACATGTCTGTATATATATTTGAAAACATATATACATATATGTATGATGATAGATGGATTCTCTGCTCATTTTTCATTTGTGGTTTAATATTTTCATATACATAAACAGACAAATTCTGTGGTTTATCCATTCAGTTGAACGTTGTAGTTTGCATGATAGATAGCTATTCTTCACATTTGGGTGGGTAGACTTGTCTTTATCAAGTTGCATGGTTCTTTTAATGACTTACTCATTTCACCCTGAAAAACAAACAAACAAACAAACAAACAAACCCAGTCCTTATTTTTAACACTTGCATTGATCTGGTGCCCTTGTATGGTTGCAAGTCATGGAATTATACAACCTTCAAAGAAATGAAGTTGAAGTTCCCTGAAAGGGCAGTAGAGAAGAGCATGGTGAATATGAGCAGGCTGTGAAACATAACAAATGGTGGAGAAACAGTATAAAAGATTCATCAGATAAATGGGTGATTAGGTAGAGAAATGGGCAGTCATGTAGTGAAAATAAGGCTATCTGACAGCTTGTATGCGCTTTTGCTATTTATGAGTTATTAGTAGAATTTGAAGACATTCCTTGTGCATTGGTTCCCCTTTGGGAATTTATTGGAAGGACATGAATGCAGGTCTAACAGATTAGATAAGCATGAAAGGACTGTAATATTTTTGTTGACACTTAGATTGATGCTATTACAGATCCATTGGAACATTGATTGAAAATGTGTGAAGAATAGATTTGGAATTGGGAGTGGTGTTGACTTGACAATTCAATTCACAGTTATGAAGTGCCTACTATTTTTAAATCCCTAGGAATCCAGAGCTAAAAATTAAATAGTCCCTGCCCTCAAGCAGCAGAACTTATACTGTGTGTGGGAATACAACATGTACACAAATCAGTATTAATTTCAAGAGAGATGTGAGTGCTCAAATACCAGGGGATCAGAAAAAGCCTCACATAGCAAGGAGTATTAAAGAACAAAAATGACTGATAGGATATTGAGACACAAGATAAACAAGAATAATAAGAAGGCACCTAGCTTCCCTTAATAGACTTGTGTCAACAGACCAATAAAAACTACATGCGAAGAGACTGAAAGAACTAGCAGTTGTGATTGCTGAGCTACTGTCAGGATCTGTGAAATGTCCTTGAGAATGGAAGAGGTATTTCTAGACTTGGAGAAGGCAAATGTCCTGATTTTTGAAACATGAAGAGTGAGAGCTCCTTCAATTTCTGAGATAGGAAGGTGGTTCTAAATATGAAGGTTCTTAAAATCAGGCACAGTCTTTTAGATTTTATATGGTAGAAAATAGACAATCATTGAAAGATTTTGAGGATTGTAATTTTTGCATTTAAATTTGGGAAAGACATTAGATTATAGAATTGAATCTACTGCCAAAGTATGGGAATACTTTCCACAGCATCTCTGACAGGTGGTTATCTTGATTTTTTTTTAAATACTTCCTTTACTCCCTTCTTGAACAGTCTTCTTCACACACACCCTAGAAGTTCCCTCTTCCTTTGTAGCCCCTTCTTCTGATTGAACAGTTCCTCCTGGAGCCTTCATTCTTTAAAATTTTTTTTTTAATTTCATTAAATATTTCCCAATTACCTGCAAAAAAATTTCTGAGTCCCAAATTCTCTCCTTTTTTCTTCCCTCTTCCTCCCTTCTTGAGAAGGCAAGCAGTTTGATTTTGATTATACACATAAGATGATGCAAAACAACTTTCCATATTACCTGTGTTGCAAAAGAAAACCCAAACAAAATAAAATAATAAAAATAAAGTTAAAAAAGTATGCTCCATATTCTGCATTTAGAATTTGTCAGTTCTCTCTCTGGAAGCAGATAGCTTCCAGAGAGAGAGCTTGTTACAGTATTGCTGTTATTGTGTACAGTGTTTTCCTGGTTTTATTTCATTTTGCATCAGTTCATATAAGCTTTCTAGGTTTTTCTGAAACCATTCTACTTTTCGTTTCTTTTTTCTTTCTTTTTGCTTTTTGGAGGGGGAAGGTAGGGCAATTGGGGTTAAGTGACTTGCCCAAGGTCACACAGCTAGTAAGTGTTAAGTGTCTGAGGCTAGATTTGAACTCAGGTCCTCCTGACTTCAGGGCCAGTGCTCTATTCACTGTACAACCTAGCCGCTCCTACTCTTCATTTCTTACAGTATATTCCGTCACAGTTATATACCACAATGTGTTCAGCCATTTCCCAATTGATTACATCCTTGCAATTTCCAATTCTTTGCCACCACAAAAATAATTGCTATAAATATTTTTTGTACAAAATAGGTCCTTTTCTCTTTTCTTTGATCTCTTTGGGATATAGATTTAATAGTGGTATTAATAGGTCAAGGGGTATGCACAGTTTTACAATCCTTTGGGCCTATTTCCAGAATGGTTGGACGCAACCCCACCAACAGTGCATTCGTGTTCCAGTTTTTCCCCATCCCCCCAACATTTGTTATTTTGCCTTTCTGTCATGTTAGCCTATCTGATAGGTGTGAGGTGGTATCTCAGAGTTGTTTTAACTTTGCATTTTGCTAATCAGCAGTGATTTAGAGCATTTTTCATGTGACTATTGATTGCTTTGATTTCTTCTTCTGAAAACTACTTGTTCATATCCTTTTACCATTTATCAACTGGGAAATGGCTCTTATTTTCATAAATTTGGCACAGTTCTTTATATTTTTGAAAAATGAAACTTTTATTAGAGAAATGTTTGCAAAAATATTTCCCCCTAGTTTCCTGTTTCCCTTCTAATTTTCTGCGTATTGATTTTGTTTGTGCAAAAGCTTTTTAATTTCATGTAATCAAAATTATTTTATTCCCATAATTCCTTCTTTCCTTTGTTTGGACATAAAACTTTTTTTTTTTTTTTTTTTTTTTTTGCTTTTTGGAGGGCAGTTGGGGTTAGGTAACTTGCCCAAGGTCACACGGCTAGGTTTTTTTGTTTATGTGTGTTAAGTGTCTGCGGCTGGATCCGAACTCAGGTCCTTCTGACTTCAGGGCTAGTACTCTATTCACTGCGCCACCTAGCTGCCCCGATAAACTCTTTCTTTATCCATAGATCTGATAGATACATTTTTCCATGCTCCCTAATTTACTTATATTACCCTTTATATATATAAATCATTTATCCATTTTGACCTTTTCTTTTCCTTTTCGGTATACGGTGGGAGATGTTGGTCTATACCTAGTTTCTGCCAAACTGCTTTCCAGTTTTAGCAACAATTTTTGTCAAATGTTGAATTCTTGTCCCAAAAGCTTGGAATTGTGTGTTTATCAAACACTATATATTACTATGGTCATTTACTACTGTGTATTTTGTACATAATCTCTTCCATTGATCTACCACTATTTTTTAGCCTGTCCAGATTACTTGGATGATTACCATTTTGTAAAATAATTTGAAATCTGGAACTGCTAGGCTACCTTCCTTCACTTTTTTTTCATTGATTTTCTTGATCTTCTGTTTTTTCCAATGAATTTTGTTAACCATTTTTTTTTTCTAGCTCTGTAAAATAATTATTTGATAGTTTATTTGGTATGGCACTGAATAAAGTAAATTAACTTAGGTAGAATTGTCATTTTCATTATATTGGCTCAACCTACCCTGGAACTTTCATTCTTTTTTTTTTTTTTTCAAATATTTTTTATCCAATTACATGTAAAAAATTTTACCATTTGTATTGTTTTTTTCCCTCAAATTTTGATTTCTAAATTCTCTTCCTCGTCTCTCATTGAGAAGGCAAACAGTTTGATACAGGTTATACATGAATAGTTATGCAAAACATATTTCTATATTAGTTATATTGTGAAAGAAAACAGACCTCCCCCCCCCAAAAAAAAGTATGCTTTGATCTGCATTCAGACTCTGTCACTTTTTTCTCTGGAGGTGAATAGCATTTTTCATCCTGAGTCCTTTGGAATTGTCTTAGATCACTGTATTGAGTCATTCACATTTGATTGTTGTACATTGTTGCTGTTAACTATGTACAGTGTTCTCCTTGTTCTGGTCACATAACTTTGCATCAGTTTATGTAAGTCTTTCCAGGTTTTTCTGAAGGCATTTTGCTTGTCATTTCTTATAGCACAATAGTATTCCTTCACAAACATATACTTCAACTTGTTTAACCATTTCCCAATTTCTGGGCAGCATTTTGATTTCCATTTCTTAGCTACCATGAAAAGAGATGCTATAAATATTTTTGTATATTTAGGTTCCCCTCTCTCCCACCCCCCCTTTTTTTTACTTGGGATACAGACCTAACAATATTATTGCTAGGTCAAATGGTATATGCAGTTTTATGCCCTTTTGGGCTTAGTGGAACTTTCATTCTTTTTTTTTTTTTTGATTTTTTTTTTAATTTTTTTATTATTAGTTTATTAGTTTAGTTTCAGTTAACAAGATTCAATTCCATAGTTCCTTGATTTTCAGATTTCCTTTACTTCCCTCCCCCCTCCCCTCACGGCAGCATATAGTACAGTATAGGGTCTGCAAATGCATTTATATTAGACATTATTCCAATTACAAAGGCATATTGTACTAGGTGGGATGAAGGAAGGTAAGGAAGGAATAAGACCAAACAACGAGAAGAACAAGATCATTTAGTTTGCTTCCATCAGGATTCAGGCTCAGTTCTTAATAGTTATATCTCTGGATGGCGCATTTCTCACTTTCTTGAGTCATTCGGGATTAACTTATATCACTGCATTGCTGAAAAGGGAACTTTCATTCTTAAAGAAATACCTGGACCAGCCATTTTCTCTCCCTTTCTGCCTCAACTCCTTAATTTCCTGATATACTTCTTCATCACGCTCCTGGCTTGATGTCTTTTCTTTTTTATCCCAAATTTTCAGCTTTAAAAAAATGTGCTGTCTTTCCCCCATTCCCCTTAAGATATCAGCTTCTTAGATGGTGGAGTAGAAACAGCCCGTTCAAGCCACTCTCCCCCCAGATTACCTCCAAACTATGTAAAAGGGGACTCTGAACAACTTCTGGAGCCCCAGCACCCACAGAACGACACAAGAGAAAATAACCTCACGCTGAGGACAGCCCAGCAGCCCTGCAGGAAGGACCAGCGCAGCACTCCGGGAGCAGCGCAGTGCACAGGGAGCCGAGCCCAGGTCCGCCCCAAGGCGGCAGGGCCAACAGCTGGCTGGAGGGACCCCAGAACACCAGCAGCTGTGGTGATTCCAGAATTATCAACACAGACATGCCTAGGACAAAGTGAGAGGTTAGTGCCCTATGGACTTTGGGACCAGTATTTGGGGAACACGTCAGCTTCCTCCCCTGGGGGCTAGAAGCCTCTGAGGAGATACACCATTTTGTAGTTTTCAGAGGCAGCTCCAGCTCCTGGCCTGTGAACTGTAGGGAGATCCAGTGATCAGTCTTGGGGGGTAATTGCTCTTGCTTTAACCTCCCTGGATCTGGATTGTGATGTGGGGTGGAGGTTGTGGGTGGGTTTACAGCTTGCCAGAAATGGAAGTTGCCCCCCCCCCCCACCCCCCACGTTCAGGATGAAAGTTCCAGTCTGGTGCCAGAGCCATAGTGTGGCAACAAGCCCAAAAGTCAAGTAATTAAGTGGCAACATGCCAAGGCAAAGGAAACAAATTAAACAGAAAAATGCAACCTTAGACTCCTACTTTGGGGGCAGAGAGGATCGAAGCATAGAGCGGGAGGAGGGCTGTGAGGTCAGAAGTCCTGCTCCAAAAGCTCCAGGGGAAAACATGAGCGGGTTGCAGGCCATAGAGGACCTTAAGAAGGACTTTAAAAATCAAATAAGAGAAGTGGAGGAAAAATTGGAAAGAGAAATGAGAAGGATGCAGGAAAAGTATGAAATGAGGTCAACAGCCTGACTGAGGAAAACAACACCTTAAAAAATAGACTAACTCAAATGGCAAAGGAGGCCCAAAAGGGCAATGAGGAGAAGAATGCCTTAAAAAGTCGAGTTTGCCAGATGGAAAAAGAATCTCAAAAGTTCATTGAGGAGATTCATTCCTTCAGAGTTAGACTGGAGCAAATGGAAGCTAATGACTTTATGAGAAATCAAGATGCTGTTAAGCAGATCCAAACCAATGAAAGATTAGAAGGCAATGTGAAATATCTCATGGGAAAAACCACTGACCTGGAAAATAGATCCAGGAGAGACAATTTAAAAATTATAGGACTACCTGAAAGCCATGATCAAAGAAAGAACCTAGAAATCACCCTTCAAGAAATTCTCAAGGAAAACTGCCCTGATGTTTTAGATCCAGAGGGCGAAATAGAGGTTGAAAGAATCCACAGATCACTTCCTGAAAAAGATCCCTAAAAGAAAACTCCCAGGAATATTATAGCCAGGTTCCAGAATCCCCAGATCAAGGAGAAAATACTCCAAGCAGCCAGGAAGAAACAATTTCAATATTGTGGAAACACAATCAGACTAGCCCAGGACCTGGCAGCTTCTACACTGAGGGATCGAAGGGCATGGAATATGATATTTCGGAGGACAAAAGAACTGGGAATGAACCCAAGGGTCACCTACCCAGCAAAACTGCGTATTTTGTTTCAGGGGAAAATATGGTCATTCATTGGAATAGAGGACTTTCAAGCATTCTTGAGGAAAAAACCAGAATTGAATAGAAAATTTGACATCCAGACACAAGAAGGAAGAGATGCCTGAGAAGGTAATCAGGGAAAAGAAATCAAAAGGAGCTTATCAAAGTTGAACTATTTACATTCCTATATGGAAAAGCAATAACTGGGACTGATGATATCTTCCTCACTATGAAAATAATGGAAGAAGGGTGTGTGGTCATATGAATACATATGTGAATGTGTGTGTATATGGTTACAGTTATATATGGATAGAGGGCATAGGTTGAATTTGTTGGGAAGGGAGGATACTCAAGGGATGAAATTATGAGGTGAGAGAGGAAAGTAGCAAGAGGAGATGGGGAGAGATAGGGTAGGGTAAACTATCCCATGTAGAAGAAGCAAGGGGAAGTGGTTGCAAAGGAGGGGGAGAATAAGGAAGGCTAAAAAGGCAAAACCACATTCACATTGAATTTGGTTCAGGGAGAAAATGACATACATACTAAATGAGATATCTCAACCTGCAGCAGGATAGGAGGAAGGGGGATGAGAGGAGGGATGATGGATGGGAGGGCATCCTTGGGGTGAGGGGAGGTTGGAAGTACCCACTATAGAAGAGGGACAGGATCATGTAGGGAATGGACCAGGTGGGGGGTGGGATGAGTGGGAGGAATTATAAGCAGCCTTGTACAATATATCTACTATGATAATGTTTTGCATAGCTAGACATGTACAACATATACTGAATTACTTATCTCCCAAGAGGGAATGGGTGACAAGGGAGGAAGGAAATGGATCTGAAATTCGAGGTCGTAACATTAAATGTTCCAAATATATATAAATACTATTATTAATACTCTTTTGCTTGTAATAGGGAGATAAGATGTGCAGGCATTGGGACACAAAGATTCACCTTCCTTTAATGGAAAAGTCGATGGGGGTATGGGGGAAGGTATGGGAGAGAGCAGATTGGAGGAAGCGATATCTTGTGGGACTACTATTCTGGGAGGTTGGGTAGGGGAATAATGGGGGGAAAATGATTGTAACTCAAAATCTGGCAGAAATGAATGATGTAAAAGAGAAGTTAATAAAGCATTTGTTTAAAAAATATATAATAACCTGCACTAATTTAAAAGGTTAGCCAGATATGTCATGTGACTAATGGCATCTAATGCAACTTTTACCTTTTAGATTTTAACAGTTTTCCTTCTCTTAATGCACTCTGAGATTGTATTCATTATTTTTACTACCTACCACACATTTGTCTCATGTTGAGCTTACGGTTTCTAAAACTCCTAGGATTTTTCCATCCAAACTGCCTGTTGACTCAGGTGCCTCCTTGCTCCATTCCCATCCTGTACTTAGTGCAATTGATTTTTTCAATCCATCGTATTTTACATTTATTTCCATTAAATTTTATTTTTAAAAATTTTATTCCATTCCCCCTTCCCACCCTACTTCCTATCAGTGATTTCTTGAATCATAATTGTGTCAACTATCTTCCAGCTTTGCATCATCCATAAGTATGTAGTTTTGGGGGTTTTATCCTAATTGTTGATTAGAACAAATATGCCGCTGGACACCTTCCAGATTAAGACAGGTTTATTTAAATTTACTTTAAATTTATTGATATTTAAAATTTAAATTTGCAAAGGATTTTAGAGGTTGTCTAATAGCTTCACTTTGCAGATAAAAAAGTTGAGGTTAAATGAGTTGACTTATGCTACATAGCTGCTTCATGACAGAGCTGTGATTAGAACCTAGGACTTTTTTCTATATGTTCAGTCTTTTTTCTAGGGGAAAGTAAATATGGTCACTTCACTAGCTGCTAGTCAATTTAACTGTACTTTCATATGACCATATTTTTCCATTTATCTACAAGAATTTCCCGAAAGACTGTAAAATGCCTTACTGAAATTTGAATATGGTATATGTCCAGCATTTTTCATATATTTGCCAAAAAATCCAGGAAAAATGCAATTAAAGTATTTGGAATAACTTGTTTGTTTTAAAAAAAATAAATTTTTATTGCTATTTTTTGTTTTTATATTGCATTGTTTACATTTTCCCCTGTACCTTCTATCTCCTCCCAGAGAGCCAGGCCACGTAATAAAGAATATTTTTTGAAAAGTAAAAAAGGAAGGAAAAACAGTGAGCAAAAATAGTACATTGAAAAAAATATCTGGAAATATATGACTTCTTACCTTTTCAGAGGACTGGGAAGAAGTGTATTCTGATATCTCTTCTTTGGACTGTAGCGCCAAGCACCCCAATATCCCCAGGGTGACTGCCAACACAGGTTCTTAGATCTGCTTTTCAAAAGGAAAGCAACTCAAAATGGGTTAACAAGCTTACTTTAATCAAACACACATACATTACCTAGTTCAGGGGAAAAACGTCAGCACCCTGAACTTCAGAGTTACAGAACTTACAGATCAAACAGACAGGCTTTCAAACTGTCCCAACATTACATGCATCAATACCAAATCACAATTACCAGAGAGGGAAGCATCAACATCTGGGTTTTCAAAGCTGGGGGGGGCTCTCAACAACGGCTTCCCAGAGTCTCATCAGGTCAAATCACACAACACTTCTCAAAGTGAGCCCCAAAGCAAAGCCTCTCCTCAGGGTTTATATAGCCTTCTCCTGGCGCAGAGAATGTAACAACCTTCTGGACCCACTGCCCAATCACAAAGTATCAAGGTGTGGGCTTTCCCGAAAAACAAGCCTCCCACCACAGGCTCCAGGTGCACTCAAGCTAGGGGCAGGGAAGATCTTTAAATTTGCATTTCCATTACATGGACCTATGCAAGTTCTTTGCAGTTTTGCAGCATTTTGTTTAATTTTTGTGTATGTGTCAGTTTTTTTCCATTAATACTGTTTTACATATTATGACTATATATGTTTTATATATATATATACATATATAATGACTATATATGTTATTTTCTTGAACAACATAAGCAACAGACCACTTGTTTAATTAATAAGGTTCTACTTACTTAAAACCCTGCAAGATCAGATATTTTTCTGATTTCTTCATATACATTTCTTCTCATGATTCCATTACTTTCATATACCACAATTTGTTTAACCATTCCCAATTGAGGAGTATCTACTTTGTTTCTAGTTCTTTGCTGCCATAAAAGGTGCTGCTATAAATATTTTGTTATTTTGGGTAACTTATTTTTTTTTTTTAATCAGCAACCTCCTTGAAATATATGCCTAATAGTAGAATCTTCTGTATCAAAGGGTTTGGATGTTTTAGTCACTTTTTTGCATAATTTCAAATTGTTTTCCAAAAATGTGGTACTGATTCATAGCCTTTACCAACAATGTGCCTATGTGCCAATGTGCCAACGTTGACTATTTCCAGTTTTGTTATTTTAACCAATTTACTGGGTTTGAAGTGAAAGCTCTAGGTTGTTTTGATTTTTGTAGTTTATGTAATAGTGATTTGGACCATTTGTTCATATGATTGTTGATGGTTTGTAATTCTTCTTTAGAAAGATGTTCATAATCTTTTTTTTTTTTTTTTGCTTTTTTGGAGGGCAATTGGGGTTAAGTAACTTGCCCAAGGTCACATGGCTAGGTTTTTGTTTGTGTGTGCATTAAGTGTCTGAGGCCAGAACAGAACACAGGTCCCTCTGACTCCAGGGCCAATGCTCTACTCACTGCGCCACCTAGCTGCCCCGTTCATAATCTTTTAACAGAGAATCTATTAGGGATAGTTTTTGTCCTTTTTTATGTGTTAGTTGTCTATGTATCTTGGCAGTCAAAGCCTGATCTGAGAAATTTGAATTTGATACAAAATCTTTTCCCATTCCACTGACTACTTCCATTCTTAACCTAGATATATTAGTTTTGTTTGTGCAGAAGTTTTGCATGTAATCAGAATTATCTACTTTACCTTTTGTAATTATCTGTCTTTTTTTTCTTGTTAAGAATATATCACTTAACCATTGTTGTGAAGTTTACATGATCTCTGTTGACTACTTCCAGTATATCCTGTTGTTTTCATGTTATCATTAGATTGTGTGTTCTTTGTGATGAGGGACTGTTTTTTGCCTTTCTTTGCATTTCCATCTTTTAGCACTGTGCCTGACATATAGTAGACAGTTAAATGTTCCTTGACTGACCAACTGATTTGCTTCTCTTCTAATTTTTTTATGGCATGATTTCTAATATTCATGTCATGTATTCATTTAGAATTTATTATAGAATAGGGAATAAGGTGTTAGTCTAAACCTAATTTATTTCAATCTCATTTCCCATTTTCCCACCAGTTTTTAATTATATAGGGAATAAGTAATTCATTTTTTCCGCTTTATTGAATATGGGTTATTGAATTCTATCGTTGAATTGAGATGTCCCCCATTATTTCTCCCTGTTTCAATCTCTTCACTTTCTTGTTGAGGAAGGCTCCCACGAATTATTTTTCCCTTCAATGTGTTCCATACTTGTTAGGGTACATCTCACATTCTCTTCATTCTTCTACATCTCCTCTCCGCTTTTATCTATTGCCCCAATCTGATTCTTCAGTTTAGTTGCACAAAATACCCAGATTCACATCTGTGTTATTTGTGGAGGAGTGAGTTGTTTCAGGTCAGTTCCTCCCTCTTCCTTTTTGTTTCTTTAAATTTCACCTTTACCTTTTATCATCTTGCATAGTTTTAGGAAGAAGTCTCTTAGTGGTACCTCTCGTCATTTCTTTTATTTTTAACCTCATGGTTACCTGTCTCTTCCCAGGTTTTTTCCTTAGTTAATTATGCTTTCTTTAGTAGTTAGTTTTTTTAGCTTTCTTATTTCTTTTTCTTGAGGTGTTTGCTATCTGCTCATGTTGTTTTTTTAAGGAATGCTTTGCATGGTGTTATTTTATTGAAAATTCATCTTTTAAATTGATGATGAGGCTTAGGTATCAGGATATATGTCATTTTTGGTTGAAGCCCGAACTCCTTTGCTTTTTGAAATATGTCATTCTATCTCCTTTGGTTTCTGAGGATATTAAAATTTCTTTTTCTTATATTTTGAAGATCTTTGTCCTACTTGCTTGAAGAATTTCTTGTCTTTGAAATTTAGACATTCAGTGTCTTGAAGTTTGTAGAATGGGGCTTTTTTCCTTTTTTTCCCCCTAAAGATGATTTCTAGGCTGATGCTTTGTTTGCTTACACTTATTAAATAGTTCTGGATAGTTTGTTGTTGCACTATGATGTTCATGTTTTTTGACCTGTCATTTTTCTGGGAGCCCTTTGATCCTTATATTGTCTTTTATCATCCTTATGTTCAAGATCAATATGCTTTGCTTATGTAGAGATCATATGTTCTTTTTACAATATTGCTTTTTGCTTCTCTTCCAGATTATCCTTCACTTCAATGTGTTTATATTTCCACTGAATCTTTGGTGAGATTCATCAGTTTGGATTCAAGTTTTTCTACTTTGCTAATTATTTTTTGCTGTATAGGTCATAAATTCAACCATGATCCATTTTAGCTTCTTTAAAGGTTCTCATTTCTCTTTTCAACCACTCAGGAACATTCTACAGTGGTTTCATTGCTGTCTTGGGAATGGAATACACAGGATTCTGTTTTTCATAAGGTGTTATTGGTTCATTATCCTTTTTCTTTCAATATTTGTTTAGAGACATTTGTAGTGATTTCTGTGTTTTGGTAGCTGTATTCTCTCTTGTCTTAATAGTTTCCCTTTTGATTTATCTGCTTGTGCTCTATCAACTATTTTTTTTTCCCTGCACACCTGATATTTGGTGGTGTTAGTCTTTTTTCCCCTCTCTTTCACTCCTCTTGTAATAGCAGGTACCTCGTGGATTGTAGCTCAAAATTTTATCAACCTCATCCTGCATTGGGGAATTAATTTTTCACTGATCTCAGCACCTGCCTCAGTTGATTGAACCTAACTGGATGCCAATTCCATTTTCTTAAGATCGATCTAGTCCTGCATGCATTATGGCACCATTCCCCAGTTTCCTCCATTCCTTAGTTCTCTATCAGAATGTTATTGTCCATTTAACTATACCTCCCCTTCCCTTTGCAAGAGGGTGGGCACAGTTAAAGTTTTCTGTTTGTTGTCATAGGATGGTAAGTTGAGGGCAGGGTATGCTGGCAGAGATAGCAGCTGTGGCAAGGAAATTAAGTGCATCCCAGAGCACAAACTACTTTGTCAAATTGTGTGCCCTATTGCTCAGTGAACAGTTGGGGATTAATTTTTTTTGTCATTAATTCATAGCTTCTTGGTGTCTTGACCTATGGAGATAGCTGTAATTACTCTGCCTCTGGCATATCATTACTTTTTTGGAGGAATTACTATTATTTTCTGAGAGTAATGACTGGAGAAAATGTCTAGTTTTATGTCTTATTGGTTATATGAACTGAACTTACATAATGTGCTCTTAAACAGCCTCCTGGCTTATAGTTATCACTGCTTTTTTTTTCCCTTATGTTTCTACCAAATACTATTTAATAATGCTTTTTAGAAACTTGCTGGGGAATCATATTCCAAGCTCACTATTCTATAGTTTTTAGAATCTCCCTTGGATTTCCCCTTTTACAAAACTGGTACATTTCCCCATTTGTAGTCATTTTGTAGTGTTCCCATTTGCCATGGTTTTTAAAGATTGTCTTGGTTCTGTGATTGGACCTACAAATTCTTTTAGTTTGCAGGTATATAATTGTATAATTATTGTGAGTCTGGAGTTCTAAATTAATTTGAAAGACCTAAATTCATTTTTACTATCTTTTTACCACTCTTGGGCTTTCTTCCTTCTTTAACTATTTCTTTCTGGTGGTCATTCTTGATCAGTACGTGTTCAGAACGTTGAATTGGAAACAATAATAGTTCTGAATTCTGTGTGGCATTGGATAAATCACTTAATCTCATTCAATTTTGGTTACCTCATCTCTAATATGAATATGTTGCAATTGATACAATTAGATATAAAGTTGTTTAAGAGTTATGAGTTCTCAAGACCCCAAAATACCAACACCCTGGGTCCTGTTGAATGAATACTACTCAAGTCTTATCTCAGCCAAAGAAAAGCAAAGTTTATTAAAAGTTCACCATATTGGGTAGACTCTTAAGGAGCATTGGTATCTGTAAGGCTTGTATTGGATGTAAAGCAAGTCTGTGCTAGAAAATTCTATGGTGCTCTCACACACATGGAGGCAAGATGGGGTCTTCTATACAGAAAGGTTGTGGGAGGAATCTAGGGGTTGTCTAGAGGAGGAGTTTGGGGAGGGTCTTCAGGAGGAGTCAGATGAGGTCAGACTCTAGCAGTGAGTTTGGGGAGGGTCTTAAGGAGGAGTCAATTAGATCCAACTCCAGTAAATTTTGTGAAGTTGCTAGAGGCTAACTGGAGACAACAGACAATGGTGGGCTAGGCCAGTTCAAGGATGTAACAGTTGAGGATCTAGGGTAGGGGCTAGCTGGAAAATGGAGGGCCAAGCTAGTAACAAAGGTTTGGGTAGAGCCATAATGAAAGGCTTATGTATGGCCTCAAATGCCTCATCAAGTGGGAAGATTCAGAGTTCAGGGGGGTTCCCAGAGCCTATACCTCATCAGTGATTCTTCGATTCACCCCCCCCCCCCTTTCTCTGTTTTCCAGGTCAATTGTTTTTGCTATGAGATACCTTAAAATTTTTTCTTTTCTTTTTTTTCATTTTTTTTTACTTTATTTTAATATTTCTTGTCTCATTGAGCCACTAAATTCTACTTGGTTCATTCTAATCTTCAGGGAGTTTGTTGTTTGGGCAAGGGTTTCTTTTTTAAATGCTATTATGCAAATCTGATAGCTGCTTTGGCTACGCTACTACTGCTAAGTCCTATCTACTACTACCACTACTTCTAGATTGCAAGTTCTGTGAGGGCAAGGTCCATGTTTTATTTGAGTATTATATCTCTTTGAGTGTCTGAGGTATTCTGCTTTCATAATCAATGTTTAATAAATGTTGGATTAAATTTCTTTATTTTTCAACTCAGTGCGTAAAGCAGTCTTTCTGTTGTTTATTTTTGTTGGTAAGGACTTTACTCTTCCAAATGCCTTTTACTGTCCATCTTTATAATTTGCTGACATTCTAGGTGCTCTAGAAACTCTATTTTAGTTCTCTCCTCTTCCCCCCCCGGCCTCCCTTTGGAGGTGTTTGGAGCTGTTTGAAAATTGTGTGGACCGGGGCGGCTAGGTGGCGCAGTGAATGGAGCGCCGGCCCTGGAATCAGAAGGACCTGAGTTCGGAGCCGGCCTCCGACACTTAATCCGCACAAACAAAAACCTAGCCGTGTAACCTTGGGCAAGTTACTTAACCCCAATTGCCCTAAAGGGGCGGCTAGGTGGCGCAGTGAGTAAGAGCGCCGGCCTCGGAGTTTGGATGACCCGAGATCAGATCCGGCCTCAGAAAATGAGCACCCACGCATAAATCAAACGACTAGCCGTGTAACCTTGAGCAAGTTACTTAACCCCAATTGCTTTAAAAAAAAAAAAAAGAAAAAAGAAAATTGTGTGGACCATCTGGATATGCTGAGTTGGATAAATGGAGTAGATTAGAATGTCTTCCAAATAAATGATAATCTTGTAGTTTAGTTGGTTCTGGAAAGATATTATTCATGATAGGGTCATGTAGAACACAATAGGTATTCTTGTGATCAGATGGCACTATTTATTAAAGGAATGTAATGCCAATGCAATATTTATAGCACTGACCATGACTATAAATATTCCTGCATGGTGCTTTATTACAAAATATAATAGAATCTCCATATAGAAGACACAAGCAAAATAGACACCAGGAAACCAAATCCATCATAGCAACATAGAAGTTAATGCACCACAACATAGCAGAGAGCCACATCATCCTTTAGCCTTCCCATAAACCAACACAAGCCTAGCTGTCCCAGCAGGTGGCAAAAAAACAACTTGTACTCATGAACCTCTATATTTCCTTGCCTGAGCATCCTCTTTCTCCTACAGTCTCTCTGGCTCTGACTTCCAGCTTCCTGTGGGCTCTGCTCCCCCCTTCAGGAAACTCTACCCACCACAGACTACATTCAGTCCATTAGGGGGCAGAGTTTATTTTCAGAGCAAGGAAGGTCTTCAGATTCCCTTAGGCTTATTATGGGGCAGGGAATATCTTCAAATTACCATTACCATTAGAAGGAGCCAGTGTGGTATAATGGGAAAGTGCTGTACCTCGAGTAAGGAAGAATCTGAGTACTAGCTTCTACACTTAACTAGTTATATAACTTTGGGCAAGTTCCTTGGCCCCTTTTAATTACAGTTTCCTTAGCAGTAAAGTGGAGATGACTAAAATGCTAACTGCAGAGTAGTGGGGAAGAGCATTTTGCAAATCTTAAATCAACATATACACTTGGGTAGTTATAATTTATACAGGCCAGGAAAGCCAATTTTTGTTTTTTACCATTCCCTAGGTAAGTTCCATTTGGTGATTAGATTCATCCTCACCAGCTGTTCTAAGATTTCAGCAATAAGGAGTAGGAGGTAAGGATTACAAATAGAATGTACCAGCATAAGTGGAACCCTCACTTAAATTTCTTAAAAAATAAAAGAAGTACTATGGTAAGAGATATCTTTGGCTTGATTAGCCACCTTTTAAGATTAGATTTGAAGAATTCCTGGGGTCCTGGACCTCTGGCCTGGTGAGGGAACATGTGGCTAGTAGTGTAGGGAGCCCCTGATACCAGGTCAGTGTTGAAGTTGAATGATGGGGAAGCTGATTGTCCACTTTCACGGTATATGGAGGTACAAACCAGAACACTGACTTTGTTTTTGTTGTTGTTATTTGAGAGTTCAGGAGTATATTGGATTGATATAGGAACAGAGTTATTAATGGTACTAATCTGATGTGAATTGGGTAATTTATAGAACTAGTGGGTTTTATACAAGAAGTGATAGAGAACCATTATACTTTTATGTTGCACAGGGAAATGTCACTTGTAGCCCAGCCTACTTCCCTTCCCCTTCAACACACCCCTCCTCTCTATCCTTACGTAAAATGGGTAGTATCTCAGAGGCCTGATCACAGGAGATGAGGTCAGATTCGTTCTTTGCTTCTACCATCTAAGCGTAATAACACTCCAGGAAAATCTCTAAAACAAAGTTTAGATATGATACTTGCTTAGTCCTAAGGGTGATGCTCCTTTCCAGTAAAAGCCTCTGCCTTGTAATTTCATTAAGTTAGTTGGAATGGAAAGCTTCTTAGACTCATTGAAGGTTCGTATTAATAGCCCTCACATAAGTAATGTTTTAGGAAGATTTTTGAAAATAGCTCTTTGTGGGGGGCGGAGTCAAGATGGTAGAGTAGCAACAGCACTTTCCTCCTGCCCACACCACTTCCAGATTCATGTAAAAGGGGACTCTAAACAAACTCTGGAGCTACAGAATGCACAAAATGACACAAAGAAGCTAACCTCCCACTTAGGACAGCTGGGCAGCCCGGCAGGAATTGGCCAGCACAGTGTTCTGGGAGCCAAGTCCAGGCCCTCTTTAGTCAGAGGTTTTAGCCCCAGGGCAGGCCTAACCAGCAGCCAGCTGGAGGGACCCAAGAACACCAGCAGCTATGGCGTTTCCAGAATTACCAAAACATAGATGCCACAGACAAAGTGAGAGGTTAGTGCCCTATGGACTTTGGGACTCGTTAGTGGGGAGAATGTGTCGGCCTCTTTCCCTGGGGTCAAGAAGCCACTGAGACACTTCAGCCCGGCAGTGGACACACGGAAGCTTCATTTCCTGGCCTGCAGACCCTAGGGGGACCAGGCAATCAGTCTTGGGGGTAATCGCTCCTTCTTTAACCTTCTTGTATCTGGAATGCAGGCTGGGGTAGAGGTCTTAGGGTGTATGACCAGCTCTCCAGAGGAGGCTTCAGAGAGGGCTCCCAGCTAATACCTCTGGCAGCTGAGAAAACCCTAGTGTTTGGGACAGAAACTCCCCTGTCTGGTGGCAGAGTCCTACTCTGGCAACAAGCCCAAAAGTCAAGTAATTGAGTGGCAAAATGCCTAGGTAAAGGAAACAAAATAAACAGAAAAATTCAACATTAGACTCCTGTTTTGGGGGCAAAGAGGATCAAAGCATGGAACAGGAGGAGGACTGGGAGGTCAGAACTCCTGCACCAAAAGCCCCAAATGAAAATATGAGCGGGTTACAAGCCATAGAGGACCTTAAGAAGCAGATAAGAGAAGTGGAGGAAAAATTGGGAAGAGAAATGAAAAAGATGCAAGAAATGTATGAAATGACAGTCAACAGCCTGACTGAGGAAAATAACACTTTAAAAAATAGACTAAGTCAAATGGCAAAAGAGGATCATAAAGGCAATGAGGAACAGAATGCTTAAAAGGCTGAATTTGCCAGATGGAAAAAGAATCTCAAAAGCTCACTGAGGAGAATCATTCCTTCAGAATTAGACTGGAGCAAATGGAAGCTAGTGACTTTATGAGAAATCAAGATGCTATTAAGCAGATCCAAACAAATGAAAGAATAGAAGGTAATGTGAAATATCTCATGGGAAAAACCACTGACCTGGAAAATAGATCCAGGAGAGATAATTTAAAAATTATTGGACTACCTGAAAACCACGATCAAAGAAAGAACCTAGAAACCATCCTTCAAGAAATTCTCAAGGAAAATTGCCCTGATATTTTAGAACCAGAGGGCAAAATACAGGTTGAAAGAATCCACCAATCACCTCCTGAAAAAGGTCCCAAAAAGAAAACTCCCAGGAATATTATAGCCAGGTTCCAGAATTCCCAGATCAAGGAGAAAATATTATAAGCAGCCAGGAAGAAACAATTTGAATACTGTGGAAATGCAATCAGGATAACACAGGATCTGGCAGCTTCTACTTTGAGGGATTAAAGGGCTTGGAATATGATATTCCAGAGGTCAAAGGAGCTGGGATTAAAACCAAGGATCACCTACCCAGCAAAACTGAGTATCATGTTTCAGGGGAAAATATGGTCATTCAGTGGAATAGAGGACTTTCAAGCATAAAAACCAGAGTTGAATAGAAAATTTGACATTCAGATACAAGAACCAAGAGATACTTGAGAAGGTAAACAGGAAAAATAAATCATAATGAACTTATCAAAGTTGAACTATTTAAACTTCTACATGGAAAAACAATAACTGTTACTGAAGAAACTTTTCTCAGTATAAAAATAGTTGAAGAAGGCTATATGGGCATATGAATTCATATGTGAATGTGTGTATATATCTTTACAAGTATACATAGAGGGCACAGGTTGAATTTAATAGGAAAGGGTGATGCTTAAAAGGTGAAATTAAGAGGTGAGAGAGGAATATAACGAGAAGAGATGGAGAGAGACAGAATGGGGTAAACTATCTTATATAGAAGAGGCAAGAGAAAATGGTTACAAGGAGGGGGAAGAACAGGAAGGTAAGAAGGCAAAACCTTATTCTCATTGAATTTGGCTCAGGGAGAGAATGATATACATACTAAATAGGATAGCTCACGCTACAGTAGAGTAAGGGGGAAGGGAATGATACAAGGGATGATGGAAAGGAAGGCGGGAGGGAAAGAGGGGAGGGAAGTTGGAAGCACCCACTTTTGAAAAGGAACAGGATCAAAGTAGGGAATAGACCAAGAGGGAGGTGGGGTAGGAGGGAAGGAAATATAGTCCGTCTTTTACAATATATCTACTATGGTAATGTTTTACATAGCTACACATGTACAACATAGACTGAATTGCTTATCTTCCCAGTAAGGGTGGGTGACAACGGAGGAAGGAAATGAATCTGGAATTCAAAGTTTTAAAATCAAATGTTTAAAAATATGTAAGTACTATTATCAATACTATTTTACATATAATTTGGAAATAAGATATACAGGCATTGGGGCATAGAGATTCACCTTGCCTTATTGAGAAAGTCAAAGGGGGTATGGGAGAAGATATGGGAGAGAGCAGATGGGATGAAGGGATATCTTGTGGGACTGCTATGCTGGGGTGGGGGAATGGAGAAAATGGGGAAAAAATGGTAGCTCAAAATCTGGCAGAAATGAATACTATAAACCAGAAGTTAATAAAGCATTTTGAAAAAAACATAGTACTCTACATTAAAAAAAAAAAAGAATAGCTCTTTGTAAGATGAATTGCAGAAGTGAAGGGAATGGATTCAGGCAGATTAGGTTTCAGGCTTTTGTGGTCTTGAGGCAATAAGGATTTGAACTCAGATGTTGTAGAAAGAATGAAATATCAAGGATTATCTCATTGTAGAATTTGGATTTGGGAAGGAACTTACTGATCCTTCAAACTAATCCCTTCATTTTATTGGTAAAAAACAGATCCAGGAAATTGAAGTAATTTGTTCATGCTTACTACACCTGTAGTAAGAGTAGAACAAGGATTCACTCCCAGGTCTTCTGGCTCCGACATGCCCAGGTATATTCTTAATTAGTAGGCTGTGGTGAAAGAAAGGGTTGAAGTGAAGCCTAGGGGATGGTTTTTAGTTTGTTTTTGGGGATGGGAATAACATGTATTTTTTATGAAGTCATTTATACTTAGTATACTAAATTTTTCTTTTTAAAAAGTTCTAAATTTTCTTAATATTAAGATGTTTATGTACGTTGCTTTTAAAATTATAGAATCTTAGTGTTGGATAGGACTTTAGAGGTCATCTAGTCTAACCTTTCATATAATAATGAAATTTCTCCCTCCCTATATCTGGGATCTGAACTCTGCTTGAAAGATTTTAGTAGCTTGAAACTACTTAACAATATGACTTATATGAATTTTTGACAACTATGTAATGGTAATTTGAAGACCCCTTTTTGTATTGGCCAAATAAGCAGGTACTTAGCACTTAGTAACTAATCATACTTCTGTAAAAGAAACACACTGTTCCTGATGTAACAGGAAGGGGTTGGTTGAAACAGGAAACTAATGATGTGTATGTATATAAGAAAAGCCCCAAAGAGGCACGGTCAGAATTTCTTGAACAACTTGCAGAAGACTGAGGAAGCATGATGGGATGCAGGGTCTTTGTCTGTTTGTGGCTTGGTTGAGCTTTGAATTCCTGGTAGCAGAAATTGTGAAGGATTTGACATGGATGGGACCCTGTGAACTTCAGTGTGGAATAGGACCTTCCCAGAGAGTGGGAGCTGTTTGCCATTGAACCCAGGTGACAGTCTGGTGAATCCAAGTACTATCTGGGACCATGGAAGGGGATCCAGAGAATATGAGAACCGGCCCGAAGTCAAGATGAAAAGACCTCTCAGTGGGTACTGATTAATGATGAAATTGTAGTTTACTAGTGACCTAGGGTTGGAGGGATTATGTATTTTCTTTTTCTTTTTTTTTTTTAAAGCAATTGGGGTTAAGTAACTTGCTCAAGGTTACACGGCTAGTCATTATTTATGTGTGGGTGCTCATTTTCTGAGGCCGGATCTGATCTCGGGTCATCCCAACTCTGAGGCTGGCACTCTTATTCACTGCGCCACCTAGCCGCCCCTTTAGGGCAATTGGGGTTAAGTAACTTGCCCAAGGTTACACGGCTAGGTTTTTGTTTGTGTGGATTAAGTGTCGGAGGCTGGCTCCGAACTCAGGTCCTTCTGATTCCAGGGCCAGCGCTCTATTCACTGTGCCACCTAGCCACCCCTGATTATATATTTTCTAATGATTGTACTTAGTGATCAATGATACTTAGTAATTGATTGCCGAATAAGTGACTTGATTGAGTTAATTTAGTGTACCTCTTCCTGGCTGCTTGTAGTATTTTCTCCTTGACTTGGGAATTCTGGAACCTGGCTATAATATTCCTGGGCGTTTTCTTTTTGGGATCTTTTTCAGGAGGTGATCTGTGGATTCTTTCCACCTCTATTTTACCCTCTGGATCTAAAACATCAGGGCAATTTTCCTTGAGAATTTCTTTTTTTTTTTTTTTTTTTTTTTGCTTTTTTGGAGGGCAATTTGGGTTAAGTAACTTGCCCAAGGTCACCCGGCTAGGTGTTTGTTTGTGTGTGCATTAAGTGTCTGAGGTCGGATCCGAACTCAGGTCCTTCTGAGAGAATTTCTTTTTTTTTTTAAACAAATGCTTTATTAACTTCTGTTTTACATCATTCATTTCCGCCAGATTTTTAGTTACAATCATTTTCCCCCGTTATTCCCCTACCCAGCCTCCCAGAATAGCAGTCCCACAAGATAGCGCTTCCTCCAATCTGCTCTCTCCCATACCTTCTCCCATACCCCCTTTGACTTTTCCATTAGAGGAAGGTGAATCTTTGTGTACCAATGCCTGCACATCTTATCTCCCAATTATAATCAAAAGAATATTAATATAGTATTTATATATGTTTGAAACATTTAATGTTAAGATCTCGAATTTCAGATCCATTTCCTTCCTCCCTTGTCACCCATTCCCTCTGGGGAGATTAGTAATTCAGTATATGTTGTACATGTCTAGCTATGGAAAACATTATCATAGTAGATATATTGTACAAGGCTGCTTATAATTCCCTCCCACTCATCCCACCCCCCACCTGGTCCATTCCCTACATGATCCTGTTCCTCTTCTATAGTGGGTACTTCCAACCTCCCCTTCCCCCAAGGATGCCCTCCCATCCATCATCCCTCCTCTCATCCCCCTTCCCCTTATTCTGCTGCAGGTTGAGATATCCCATTTAGTATGTATGTCATTCTCTCCCTGAACCAAATTCAATGAGAATGTGGTTTTGCCTTTTTTGCCTTCCTATGCTCCCCCTCCCTTGCAACCACTTCCCCTTGCTTCTTCTACATGGGATAGTTTACCCTACCCTGTCTCTCCCCATCTCCTCTTGCCACTTTCCTCTCACCTCATAATTTCATCCCTTGAGTATTCTCCCTTCCCAACAAATTCAACTTATGCCCTCTATCCATATATAACTGTAACCATATACACACACATTCACATATGTATTCATATGACCACAAACCCTTCTTCCATTATTTTCATAGTGAGAAAGATATCATCAGTCACCGTTATTGCTTTTCCATATAGGAATGTAAATAGTTCAACTTTGATAAGTTCCTTTTGATTTCTTTTCCCTAATTACCTTCTCAGGCATCTCTTACTTCTTGTGTCTGGATGTCAAATTTTCTATTCAACTCTGGTTTTTTCCTCAAGAATGCTTGAAATTCCTCTATTCCACTGAATGACCATATTTTCCCCTGAAACAAAATACTCAGTTTTGCTGGGTAGGTGACCCTTGGGTTCAGTCCCAGTTCTTTTGTCCTCTGGAATATCATATTCCATGCCCTTCAATCCCTCAGTGTAGAAGCTGCTAGGTCCTATGCTATTCTGTTTGTGTTTCCACAATATTGAAATTGTTTCTTCCTGGCTGCTTGTAGTATTTTTTCCTTGACCTGGGGATTCTGGAACCTGGCTATAATATTCCTGGGAGTTTTCTTTTTGGGATCTTTTTCAGGAGGTGATCTGTGGATTCTTTCAACCTCTATTTCGCCCTCTGGATCTAAAACATCAGGGCCATTTTCCTTGAGAATTTCTTGAAGGGTGGTTTCTAGGTTCTTTCTTTGGTTATGGCTTTCGGGTAGTCCAATAATTTTCAAATTGTCTCTCCTGGATCTATTTTCCAGGTCAGTGGTTTTTCCCATGAGATATTTCACATTGCCTTCTAATCTTTCATTTGTTTGGATCTGCTTAACAGCATCTTGATTTCTCATAAAGTTATTAGCTTCCATTTGTTCCATTCTAACTCTGAAGGAATGAATCTCCTCAGTGAACTATTGAGATTCTTTTTCCATCTGGCAAATTCGGGTTTTTAAGGCATTCTTCTCCTCATTGCCCTTTTTAGCCTCCTTTACCATTTGAGTTAGTCTATTTTTTAAGATGTTGTTTTCCTGTACTTTTTTTTAGTCTATTTTTTAAGGAGTTGTTTTCCTGTACATTTTCCTGATACTTTTCCTGATACTTTTTTTTAGTCTATTTTTTAAGGTGTTGTTTTCCTGTACGTTTTCCTGATACTTTTCCTGTATCCTTCTTATTTCTCTTCTCAATTTTTCCTCCACTTCTCTTATTTGATTTTTAAAGTCCTTCTTTTAGGTCCTCTATGGCCTGCAACCCGCTCATGTTTTCCCCTGGGGCTTTTGGAGCAGGACTTCTGACCTCACAGTCTCCTTCCCGCTCTAATCTTGGATCCTCTTTGCCCCCAAAGTAGGAGTCTAAGGTTGCATTTTTCTGTTTAATTTGTTTCCTTTGCCTTGGCATGTTGCCGCTTCATTACTTGACTTTTGGGCTCATTGCCACACTATGGCTCTGCTGCCAGACCGGAACTTTCATCCCGAACGTGTGGGGGACAGCTTCCCTTTCTGGAAGCTGGAAATCTACCCACGACCTCCACCCCAGATCACAATCCAGATCCAGGGAGGTTAAAGCAAGAGCGATTACCCCCCAAGACTAATCACTGGATCTCCCTACAATTCACAGGCCAGGAATTGGAGCTGCCTCTGAAAACTACAAAATGGAGTGTCTCCTCAGCGGCTTCTAGCCCCCTGGGAAGGAAGCTGATGCATTCCCCAAATACTGGTCCCAAAGTCCATAGGGCACTAACCTCTCACTTTGTCCTAGACATGTCTGTGTTGATAATTCTGGAATCGCCACAGGTGCTGGTGTTCTGGGGTCCCTCCAGCTGGCTGCTGGCCCTGCCACTCTGGGGCTAAAACCGTGACTCAGGCTGACCGGACCTGTGCTCGGCTCCCCGCTGAGCACTGCTGGCTCCCAGACTGCTGAGCTGGTCCTTCCTGTAGGGCTGCTGGGCTGTCCTCAGTGGGAGGTTAGCTTCTCTGTGTCGTTCTGTGGGTGCTGGGGCTCCAGAAGTTGTTCAGAGTCCCCTTTTACATAGTTTGGGGGGAATCTGGGGGCAGAATGGTTTGGATGAGCTGTTTCTACTCTGCCATCTTGGCTCCGCCCCCTTTGATTTGTTATGGAATAGAGTGTTCACTATACTGTGTAATCAGAGCCTGTAAAGCTGTTCACAGTAGCATTCTTCTGGAAAGTTGCTTGTGCTTGTCATTACAAACTGTAATTATTAGAAAATTCTCTCTTATTTTTACTTGAAATTTAGTACCTTCCTATAACTTTTACCAACTGGTTGTAAAGCCAAGCACAAGCAGCTTTCTAGAGAACTGCTGCTGTAAACTGGTTTCATGGTTCTGATTATATAGTATAGCGAACTCTCTATTTATTCAATAAGAGATCAGAGCAAAACATTCACAGAATATTATAACTTCTCACTAAATGGCTTATCACTAAACTGGCCTTATCACTTACCACTGAAATGGCCACATAGTTTTCACCAAAGTGGTCACATAGTTTTAAGCAAAGTACATTCATTTAGTCAATCACAAAGTCTTTAATGCATTCAAAAGGTACAAAAGTCAAAGTCCTCCACCTATGGGGTGTAATTAAGGTACAATTTCATCAGTCACTGCTCAGTACCCTCTAAAGGGATAGTGGAAAATACAAATGCCATCCACCCCTAGGTCACAAATAAGTTACAATTCCATCAGTCAGTACTCAGTAAACTTTTTTTTTTTAATTTTTTTTTTTTTTTTTTTGCTTTTTGGAGGGCAATTGGGGTTAAGTAACTTGCCCAAAGTCACACAGCTAGGTTTTTGTTTGTCTGTGCATTAAGTGTCTGAAGTCCAGTTCTGAACTCGGGTCCTTCTGACTCCAGGGCCGACACTCTACTCACTGCGCCACCTAGCCGCCCCACTCAGTAAACTCTTAAGGGCTAGTGGAAAGTGGAAAGGCCATCAACCCCTAGGTCACAAGTAAGTTACGCTTTCATTAGTCAGCATTAAATATTCAAGGAAAAGTCTTTTCATCTTAGCTCAAGGCAGGCTCTCAGCTTCCATGATTCCTCTTCCATGGTCCCAGTTCCTACCTGAATCTACCAAACTATTACCTGGGTTCAGAAGCTCTGAGTTCCTTGTCTAGCTTTCTGTGCAGTTCTTGTTCGATATTGAAGCTCACAGTGTCCAGTCCACCTCAAGACCTTCACCCTTTCTGTTCCTGGGAAGACAAAGCTTAACAAAGCCATAGACAGACAAAGTACCAACACCACATTCATACTTCTTCTGGCAGTTCAGGCTGGCACTCAGAAATTCTCAGCAAAAGTTCCCAGAAGAAAAGTCTCAGCAAAAGCTCTTTTCAAAATCAAAATCACTTTCTCTCATTCTCAGAATCAAAATCACATTCTCCAATGTCCACGTAGCTTGCTCCATAAAGTTCTTTTTCTCTCTCCAGCAATAGCTGCTCTGCCTCCATGATGATTGCTAAGAGAAATTCTGACTCTCCCAGTTTGTTTTTTCCTTATGTATATGATTAGCTCCTCCCTGTTCCGCCCCTTCCTGTTATATCAGCAGTAGCGTTCATGCCTTCTCTTTCTTTTTTTTTTTTGCCTTTTTTTTTTTTGGAGGGCAGTTGGGGTTAAGTGACTTGCCCAGAGTCACAGGACTAGTAAGTGTGTCAAGTGTCTAATGTCAGATTTGAACTCGAGTCCTCCTGACTCCAGGACTGGTGCTCTATTTACTGTGCCACCTAACTGCTCCAGTACCTTCTGTTTCTTAACAGAGCCTTGATATAATTAACTTGAAACTACATGCTAAGTACCTGTTTACTTGCAATATAAGGGGATCTTTAAATTCCATTTTTATTACAATTGTTCAGGTTCAACAACAGTTATGATAGTTAAAACTCATTTATCTCAGTACTTTAAAGTTCACAACATATTACCTTAACATAGCTTAATATTTTTCTCATTAAGTTTTTATAATAAACCTTGTGAGGTTGGTACTGTAGGTGTTGTCTTGATTTTAAAGGTGATGAAACATACTTAAAGAGATTAAGTGGCCAGTTTTAATGTCAAGCACAAGCAACTTCCAGGTTGGTATTACAAGCACAACAAACTCCATTTATTCAGTGACAGATTAAGGCAAAACACTCACAGAAAATCAAGATCAAAATACTGGGTAACTCAGTCATTTAGTAAGTCCTCAATTACTATTAACCAATCACAAATTCTTCTCTCTATTCAAGTGGAGATTACTTTCCAATCATAAACAAAGTACATTCATTTGGTCAAGTCACAAAGTATAAAAGTCAAAAGTTTTCCACCCCTGGATCACAACTGAATTATAATACCATCCATCACCACCAAGCACCCTCTCAAAGGGGCAGAAGAGAGCACAAAGGCCATATACCCCTAAGCCACAACAAGGTTACCATATCATCACAGTATTTAATACCCAAGGAGAGGTCTTTTTTCTTCATCTTGAGCCATGCCAAGTTCTCAGCAATCTGTGTTCCTGGGGAGACAAAGCTTAACAAAGCCACAACATATACTGCCAGTGTCCTCCTCAATTCATTCTCTGCCTGCAGAACAATCTCAGGACCCCTGAAAACATCAGCAAGACCCTCCTTAAGGATTTCTGTAAACATACAACAAGAAAATCCTCCTTCAGGGCTTCTGAACCAACTGCAAGGTTCCAGGTCCTCTGTAGCAACAGCACTGTCCTTTACCAGCAGATGAATCTGACAAAGTAACATCAAAACAGACAGAACAAATACCTGCACCACAGTCATGCTTCTTCTTAGTTCAGTCCTCAGGTCTCATTTCTCTTTCTCCAGCAGTAGCAGCAGCCTCCAGATGCTGGCTCCCAGAAGTTCTTCTGGCCTCTCTCTGCTTGGGTCTCTCTCTAAATCCAAGGCACCAGTTCCTTCCAGTTCAGGCCCCTCTCTTCATATTAAGTACATCCCCCAAGAGGGTTTCATAAGCTCTGGGTTTTAACATTTAACCCCCAAACCAAGCCAATACAAGGGGATCTTTAAATTCCATTACCATTACACCACACATGGTGGCAACATATTACCCGTAATCCTTGCTGCCGAGGAAGCTGAGACTGGTGGATTATTTGTGTTTGGGAGTTTTGAACTGCAGGACTACAGTTGATCCAGTGCATATAATATATCAGTACTAATATAGTGAACTCCCAGGAAATAGAAGATGGGAAGGGTCTTTATCTGACTGCCTAAGGAAAGAAAGGGCAGAATCCACCTAAGTCAGAACTTATCACTTCTACCTTAGGTAAGCCAGGGAATCAGAATCTTAAAACAAATAAATGAATAGGTTAGTGACTTTATTCACTATGGTTATATATTGTCAGAGGTACCAATGAAATCCAGCCCTTTCTTACTTTCAAGTCCAAGATACTTTCTTTTACATAATATTGCCCCTTGCCCCTCTAAATTCAGGTTTCCACAGCTACATGGAGTAAGAATGTTCCCTCCTCCACATGTGTGTGATGAAAAATCTCATCCAAAATTTAATCAAGAATACAGAGATCTCTTAGGATAGGAACAGGAATATATTCTCTTCCCTGGGTGACAAGGGTGGTCTTTCCCATGACAGATCATGAGGAAGAGGCACTGTATAAAAGGCAGAACAAGAATTTATACCCTAATGGGGTCCCTTCTTCCATTGGTTGGTGGGGGGGGTACGCTCAAGTCTTGGGGAGAAAAATCTTCCACAATGGTAAACAACAGAGGAGTCCTCCAAGGAGGCTGATTGACAGCAAGGGAAAGGGAGGAGGGACCTGCAGAGGCAGGAAATTTGAAAGCCTCCTGAAAGGGCTTGCTGCTGATTAATAGCAGAAGGAGGAGTGAGAGAAGGGGGAGAGAAGTTTTCACTACCCCCCCACACACACCCACATGATGTCCCCATCATGTTTTTAAGGACAGACAGATATCATATCCCTTTTCACCAAGTCCTCTCATATTCCTTAAAAGTTACAACGTACTTTCTCTTTGCCATGATCTCTAGAATTATTTGTAACATTTCCTTAGGGTAATTTGTAACAGACCTATTTCAAATAATAGTTTGCTGTGAAAATACAAATCTTTTATATATCCTGATTATGTTTTCCTTTCTTCAGCAGTTTGAACTGAAATGAGTTCAACATTTAACCTGGTATTCTTAAAGTATAGCCCAAGTCCCTTAAATGTATGCTGTCTTTTATTACTCATGTGCCTTCCAACTTAGATTAACTTCTCGAAAATAAGAAATGGTCTTATTTTGGTCTCCTCTAGGGGTGCCTAGTATGGTATTGATTATTAATATATGTTTGTTAACTTACTAAAGTCTATGGTTTTCACAACAAAAGCTAATTATGAATTTTTCTTTGCAAGTGACTCTGCTTAGATGCAAATTTGCAAGAAGAGGCTTGTGATTTATATATCATGCATTGAGACCAAAGTCCAGGCTGATAGATGAAAATAAAATATATACATGCCTACTCTTTTAATTTACAAAATACATTTTAAACAGAGTTCAATGGCAGAGAAAGAATTTTCATGTTTTACATTGATGAAGGAGAAACATAGATACATTTTTTAGGAATCTAGTTATTTAGAAACTTTTTTTTTATGAACAACATATAGCCTCTAATAAAGTCTTTCTCTCATGTATCTACATAATGTTAAGAACTCTGATTTCCCAACCTCTGTACTAGCAGAGTACAAGTTCTAATAATTGATATGGAACTGTGAAGATTTCATGTATAGGTCCAGAAATGGCTTTTGACCACTGTCCAGGTCCAGGCCTTGCTCTTCAGGGGCCTACCACCAAGTTGGCAGCAGGATGATAAATTTCTGGGCTTTGATAACTCTTGAAGTTCATCAACTAAGAAATAGACTTCAATTTTTTTTGATGAAGTGCTTATATCAACAAAATCCCCTTTAATGTATTAGATTTGGCTCACTCTTTTAGTTTGTCAAAATCTTTACTTGTCCTACCAAGCTTCATGTTATCTTCAAATTTGATAGGCATACCATTTATGGTTTCATTCAAGTCATTGATAAAAATGTTTATTTCAGGGCCAAGGATAGATCTTTGGGATATTCCTCTCTGGAGATTTTTCTCCATATTGACACGAGACTTCTCTTTCAGAACTATCAATTCAGCCAGGTCCACATTCACCTAACTATATACTATCATTTATATCATATATGTTTGTTTCAACTACAAGCATAGCATAAGACATTTTTTTAAAGTCTGTGTCCTATAGGATTGGTACCACTATAAACTAAACCCATGTTGTAATATTGTAAAGATCTGAGACATCACTTTTGGTTAGTATGTTCAGGAAAGGCTTCACATGAAAAATAGGACTTGGAAAACAGTTTGAAAGATGATAGGATTTTAATAAGTGGAGATGGAATTTTAGAGCATTCTAGCCCGAGTTAGTGAAATGAGTAGCGTGAGTACAAGTGAAAGATGAATGTATGATGTATTTCTGAGAAAGAACAAGTAGATAATTTTCAGTGGAAGAGAGGATTCATAGAGGAAAGTAGTAAGAGAAGTCTTAAAAGGAAGTAGAGGCCAGATTAAATTTATTCAGTAGATAATGAGAAATTAATCATTTAAACTTTTTTGATTATGGAAATGTGATATGATCCAAGTGATGTTTTAGGAAGATAAATTTGGCAGCATTATGAAGGATGAGTTTGAGTAAGGAGAATCAACATTTATACTAAACAGGCTTCTTAATAGTGCAGAGTCATACATTTTATAATGCAAATTAAATGGATGTCTAGATAGCTATTTTAAGATCTTATAAGAAATTACATTTTCACTCCATTTTAAATGTCTACATATATTTATAGTTGGAAGGCATCTGTGGGGTTCTGTGTGATCAGTATAGGTAGTGGGTATGGTGTAGGTGCTGACTACCTACAGCAATGATCACTCAGTGAACAAGCATTTATCAAACCCTTACTCTATCTACCATGCTGTAGAAATGTTGTCTTCATTTTCATGGACTGCCTCTTTAGCTAGTCAATTAAATTTAAAAGAGGAAAGGAAGCGCTTTAGAATGATTCCTTTATTTGCCCTATAGTCTTTCTCATTTTCTGTCTTTAAGATAAAAATGTTTTTATATGGCATAACTGTACTAGTCAACATCCACCTTTCTGGATTCAGATTGTCAGAATGCAGATGGGCTATTAGGGCTAAAGAAGGGAGAGATGTGGAGGGAGGAATGACAAGAATAAGGAATAATGCAAAAGGAAGATGAAGTAAAAATACAAAAAATAGAGAAGAAATACTAAAAAGTTAACTCAGTAAGGGGTCTTGGAGACCATTTAATTTGATTAAAATTTAAAAAAAAGTTTTGAACTTAAACACACACAACAGGAAATTTCCATGTACACAGTGAAACTCAAAAAGAGAAGAGACGAAATGTGAATCTTTACCTCATACCACGTTTACCTTAAAAAAAAAAAAATTCCTCATGTTACTTTCTTTCTTTCTTTCTTTTTTTTTTTGCTTTTGCTTTTTGGAGGGCAATTGGGGTTAAGTAACTTGCCCAAGGTCACACACCTAGGTTTTTGTTTGTGCGTGCGTTAAGTGTCTGAGGCCTGATCCGAACTCAGGTCCTTCTGACTCCAGGGCCAGCGCTCTACTCACTGCACCACCTAGCCACCCCCCACATGTTACTTTCAAAGCTCTTCTGCTTATCTATGCTTCTTCCTGAACTTTCTGTTCTCTTCTGCATGTTTCAAAAAACATTTTAGTAACCTATCCCCTTTTTTTTTGCTTCAGCATTGCTAACTCTCTCCCCCTTAAATCTCTCCAAATAAAAAAACCAAAAGGAAATTTTAAAAAAAGACTGTTACAGATAAACATAGTCAAGTGAAATGAATCTACACAGTGATAGTGGTGCAAAAATGTTTCTTTCTGTCCATTAGCTTTCTGGGAGAAGGGTAAAGTGTTTTATTGTGGGTCCTCTGGAGACATGGTTAGTCGTTGTAATGATCAGTCTTTTCAAAGTTGTTTTTCTTTACAATGTTGTTTTCTTGTATATTGTTTTTCTGATTTTACTGAATTCACTCTGTCCTAGTACATCCTACTAGGAATTCTCTTGGGTCCTTTCATTACCATTCAATGGGACTCCATTACATCCATATATCACAATTTGTTCAGCAAGCCGTATCCAAATTGATGGACATCCCTTTAGATTCTGGTGCTTTGCTCTTCTTTTAATTTCCTTTTGCCATCGATAACTGTTTTGCTTGTGATTATTCATTCTTATTTCTATACCAAACTCTATGTATATTCAGCTCTCCTTATTCCATATCAGAAAAGGGGGAACAAGCAACAGATTCCTTATAGGTATTCATGTAGTCCTTGTGGACAATCAGTTTTTCCTTTAAGTTTCTGCTTTTTTTATATTGGTTCAATATATTTTTTGATTTCCTCTTTTTTTCAACTTTAGTTCCTGAATTTGGGATTTGTGCCAGGGCAAGTTTCTGCCTCCTGAGACAATTTGGATGGAATCATCAGCCTTGCTTGATCTTTCCCTGAATAACCTGGATTTCTGTGCTGACCTCCTCCTCCAAGGGTTAGCTCCCTTGATTCTTTGAGTATTGATTCTTTAGGGCCCTTTTTGGTGCCTCAGGACAGGATACTGGGGACCTTAAAGTCCTGAGATTTCCAGGTCTGAGGCATTCCTTTTGGGGGCTGCCTCACTTACACTGGTTCTTACTGCTTTCTCTGGTTTCCACAGGGGGCCCTTTGGGTTAACTAACATCTAGCAGCTTTTGCAGCAGAACTTTCTTGCAAACTATGTCTGTTGGTTTTGGATGCTATAAGCTTGCTTATTTTTCTAGAATTGTTTTTGTGCTATGCAAGACCTGTCTATTGGTTTTAGATGCTATAAGCTTGTTTTATTTTTCTGGAATTGCCTTTTTGTGGGGGAGCTCTCTTATTGGCTATAGACTTCTAGCTGAATATTTGTAGTTTTGGAGTGGTGGATGTTATATCCCTATAGTTTCTTATTGAATTCTTTGGTCTAGTGTAAATTTCAAGTTTTTGCTGGAAGGAATGTGAGGGAGCTTGACATTTCTGCCTTTTGTTCAGGTAGCAAGATTGACTGGAAACTGCCCCTTCATTTTACATATGGAGAAACTGAGACTTAGAGAAATAAAGGATCTTGTCTATGATCACTTTGCAATACTGACAGAGTCAGGAATAAAATGGAGGTCTGTTGGATTGCAGGCCAGTACTATTTGCCTTATTCCTAGTTGCCTCTTTTCCCATGTTTTGGGGAGAGGAAAACAGAGAGCTGTAATTGGTGAAGGGTGAAGCAAGTTATTGCTCACCCATGATCTTGGCCATGGTCTCTGAATTGGGTCTGCATACATAACCCCAAGGGGTATTTGATCAGCTATTTTGAGGGTGGAAAGATGGGTTGAATCTCATAGGCAATCATGGGGCTTGTCTGCATCACAGTTACATCTACTTTTCAAACAATTCCCCCCTTCTACTCCTTCTTACTGTACTGCAGGCTCCCCTTCCCCCCTTCCTAACTTTGCTATTTCTGTTAGAAATACCATCATTCTTCTGGTCACTCAGATTTCACAACCTTGGCGTTATCCTCAGCTCTTCCTTTTCCCATATGATCAGTAAATTATATGGAGACTTCTGATCTAGGTAGAGATTATTTTACTGCTTCTTTACTAACCTGAACTTTCTTGTTTCATTCAACCACTGTGAACCAGCTCTAAGTCTGGACTTATCTTCATTGTTACTACTGAGCCAGATTCGTAGTAAAGGCACAATCAAAAAATCCCTTTCTTGATGTACAGTGGGGAAACACACGATGAGGTAACCAAGAAATACAATTTGGGCATTATTCAAAATAGTGTATTCTAGTATGCCACCAGTGCTGATTTGCTATGCAGTATGAAAACACTGGTTATAGCACTTTGGATATGTTCCCTTTATTTTGAACATAATGGACACACAATCATTTCGTGAGCATATACAACTTTTAATTTTCATATATCCTACACATTGGCCCTGCAAAATGGGGATAATAGTACCTTCCCCCTTCCTATCTCACAGGGATGCTATGAGGAATAATGAAACAATGTCTGTGAGGCACTTTGATCACCTTGAAGCAGGTAAGGATATAACATATGAAACCCATCCATCCATTAAACTTCCTTGCCCTCTTAAGACACGATCTGCTACTTTATTAGAAAATTCTGCCCTTATGGTTGTGGCTAATTAAATTCCCCTCAGTTGACTTGGTAGTTCCTTTGGTAGGAAGAAAGAACACACTGGGACCTGTTGTCTGTGCCATCTTATAACCTTGAACTATGCTCTGGAGAAACTTTATCAGAAATAGATTTCCCCTGCAAATCAAAGGGAATTCTGATCAGGCTCATTACAGCAGAATGTAATAGAAAATTTGGGATGGTCTCTCAGTCATTTAGGTTCGCTAAAAAATCGAACTTTGGAATGATTTATAGGTTAGAGAATTGAGAGTTTATGAATGACAAGATTGAAATCTGTGAAAATCTTATCTTGAACAGTGTTGATAAGTAGAAGAGGATGTGTGTGCACAATTCATAAATGCATATACAAGTGTTTATATGTAAATATATACATGCACATACAAACTCATATTTATATTCATGCATATATGCATATGTATTTATAAATAATTTTTTCTGTCAGTATATGAAGATGATAACTATTGAACTCACTTTTATTAGAACTTTGAAGTCTTTTTTCCTGTACTGGAGAATAGACTTCTAGTGATTCATCCATATTCTTTCACTTGTTTCCCTTTGTGATCAGTGGCACATTTTTATCAAACAGCTGGTGGAAATTAGAGGTAACTTTTGTGACAACTGTACTAAAACTAGCTGGGCCATATGAGACTCATGAGAGACCTTATTGGCTCCTTGCTCCCAGTGGAATATTTGCCATACAAGGAGAATGAGAAGTATTACAGAAGTGTATCTGATTTGCCTACATTGTAACATCTGTCTGATGAGAAAAAGACTACAGAGTGGGAGGGAACCAATTCTTGGTAGAGAAATAGGGGCATATACAGCACTTGTCATTATTTCTCTTTTAGTCAGATTTCCCTAATGGACTGTTGCTGTGTTCTCAATTTCTTCATACACACTGTGATCATAGTATTTTATTTCATTTAAAAATTTTGCCTTCTGTTCTATTTAGGAAGTGGGATAGATTGCAATTAAATATGCAAATATAATCAAATGTGATAAGAAATTGAGCAGCTCGAACAGTCCAACAGGGAGATGTTACAGAAGGAAACAATGCTGATAGCATGAAAAAACAAGTGTGTGTGTGCTAAATTAGTCTTTCTTGTTTTGCGTGTCTTCTGTTTCTTTCTAGCTATTGTCTTAAAATATGTAATCAATAGCAAATAAGTCAAGGGTGATATGGACAGCCATTCACTTACTTGTGAAATAAAGTTGAAACTAGTCAAACTCTAGAGTTCTTAGAACCTCCCTCAGTTCTGTGACTGATTCACAGTTTACATACCTAGTCTCTTGTCCATAACTGAATTTCATTTTCTTATACATATACAATTGGGGCATTTTGAGTTTGAAGAGATCTTAATGATCATCTAATCTAGTGGAAAAGAGATCTGGCTCTGGGCAAGAAGACCTGAGTTCAAATTCTGCTTCTAATATTTATTACTAGTGTTATGTTGGGCAAGTCACTTAGCTTCCTTGAACTTCAGTTTCCTCATCTTTAAAATGAAGTAATGGACTAAATGACCTCTCTCTGAGCTCTCTTCTAGCTTGTGTTCTGGGATATGATGACCCTTTACAGGGGAGGAAACTGAAGCTGGGGGGAGGGGGTGAAGTAACTTGCTCAGGGTTTCTCGGGAAGTTAAGTAGCAGCTGGATTGATACTCAAATCTTTTGATCCCCATGCTCTTTCCTCAGCTTTATACTGCCTCCCTTTTCATTTGTTTTTAATGCTTTAAACTGTAGTAACATTTTTGTGACACCCAAATAGAACATTACAGTTATCCCTTCCACATGGTGGGGTTAGGGAGGTGGCACTCCTGTGAACTGCAAAATCTGTATAAAGTTTTAGCCTCCTTTCACACCAAAGAAGTCTGGTTTACTGTGGTATTAAAAGACAAAATATATTGATATTATACAGTGCTATACAAATATTTATGCATTTATGGTTTCCTGAACTTTTTCTGTGCTGTCTGCAACTTCTGCAAAATGCCCCCAAATCATCTCATTTAATTTCTTACACCAACTCGTGATACATAGAAAACACAATGGAGAGAGTCACAATGTAGAAGGGGTGATTGTACCTACTTCTCTCCTTGTTAAAATCAGGTCCTTATTGTACCTTGATTTATCACCATAATATTTTTGAGTATTAAAGAAATAAATAGCCCCAGTCATTTGTATAGTATTTCTGAAGTGGAGAGAACATTCATAGCTATACTTAATTGAAGAAAGATTAGATGAGGTATTAGGAGTTTTGGGTTCTGGTTCTGTCTTCCACTTTGCTTTATAACACTGGACCAGCTACTCAGTCACTTTGGACCCCAGAGTTCAATAAAATAGATGTACCATTATTTCTGTTTATCTTACGTGATAATGTTAGAAGATAAAATAATGATAGAGAATTATCAGAAAAGTGAAAAGTAGAATATAGGACCGGATGGGGAACCTGCAGCCTTGAAGTCACCTTTGGTCTTGGGTTCAGCCTTTTGATTGAGTCCAACTTTTACAGCACTGAATCTTTTATTAGGGCATTTGTTCTGTGAAGTTTGGATTCAGTCAGAGGGCGGCACATGAGGACCTAGAGGACCACGTCTGGCCTCAAAGTCAAAGGTTCCCCACCCCTGATAGAGGAATCGGTGTCACCAGAAAACAAAATCAGAGCTCAGTCACCATGTATTCACCTTAAGTGATGACTGAGCTGATTGTTTACATGACATTATATGTCTCATCATGTGATTTTATTAAGAGGAAAAAGATCTATTGTTTTTTTTTACTTTATATTTACAGGATTGCTCATACAAATTATTAGAGTAGTATTAAAGACTTCCTTTTTGAAGTGCAAATTATAGTAATATATATCAGCCTCATATTAATAATGTAATATGTATAAGTAACATCTTAGAAGATTACATATTCTGACTGAATAACTCCATCAACTAAGTGGAAACAGATAACCTCAAAATTCTGTATAGAGCTGTCACTTGAACACAAAACCTGAGTTTTTTATAGTCTGGAGTATTCCATTTGCTAACATTGGAGTCTTTTTTAGAAAAGCAAAAACAAAACATTGTAGGCTTAATAGCCATAGTTCTTAATATTTGAATGTAAAATGATTAGGTTTTTTCCCCCCTTATACCTTATAGAAGAGGTTATTCCCTTAGAGTATGGAATGAATTATTTTTCATGAAAGAGTGTGCTCATTTGCTTTTATCCAGAAGATGCATTTTCCCAGATCTCTTTTTTCCTCCACTCTTATCTGCAAAACAGGAATGGATTTTCTGGTCCTCCAAGCTGTGATGTTAATTACTTTTTACCCCCTTTTCTTTGAAATTGTGAATACATTTACATTAAAAGACTCCAGAAGTGGATTAAAGCAAACTTTGGGTGGAACCCAGGGAGTCTGGGGTAGGAAGAAGGAAAGAAAACAAGCATTTACTTGCTATCTGCTAAGCATTATGCTAAGCGCCTTATAGATATTATCTCTTTTGATCCTCACAGCAACCCAGTGAGATAGATGCTAGTATTTTTTACTTTTTATTTCAACATTAATACCCATCCAATGTATAAATGACTTATATTTCCATTACCTCACCTTCCAGCTAGTTTTAATAATACTGATATTGCTCAGAAGGTAATTATGGATATTTGGAAAGTTAACAGTCACCTGCATATTTACTTGAATTGTTTTTGGTTGGTTCTGTGTTGTTATTATCAATCACCAGGTATTTATTAAGTGCCTACCATGTTCCAGGCACTGTGCTAGGCACTGAGTAAGCAAAAACAAAAATGAGTATTTCTTCAAGAAGCCTAAATACTATTGGAGACTGCAGATACCTATATAAATATGTGAAAAATGCAAGCTAATTTATGGGGATGGGGAGGGTAATCGGAATTAGGGTCATCAAGAAAGGCTTTATTTAGGTTATAGTTGAGGTGAGTTTTGAAAGAAAAGGGATAATTTCTCAAAAGATAAGTTAGGTATTAATACATTCCAGGTGTAATGTGGGTATTGGTGAGTGAGATGTGATAGTCATCCATATGTTAATGGCCTCAAACCCCTCACAGGAGTGTGTCAACATTTACTTATTCCTTTGGCTGACTGGCTCACTTACTTAACTTGCAAATCTAGGTTTCCAGAGAAAAGACCACTACTGTATGGTTACAGTTACATTTCATTTTCCCAGGGTCTTAGTAGTAGTAGTTGTGTTGAGGGGAAATAAACTTCTGCTTACCACTTTAGGTCATGAACCATCACTGATGAACTTCTGTTTACATAAACCATCTACATAAAATGAGGACACTTTTAGGTCATGACAGTTTACTTTGCAATAAGGCAAAAGAAAAATAATAGCATCAGAGGTACTTATGTATTAAAGCAAATGCATAAATAACAAAATAACATCATAATCCAAGGCAGTCAGTTTCTGTGGGGGAAAGTGGGCAGAAGCACATGAAGGAGTAAAACCTAAGCATTCAAGGTACATCAAACATGTGAACTTCAGGCTTTGATGGCAGTGATCCTTTCAAGAATTTGCATTAAGTGAATCCATGTTTCTACTAAATACTTGTCTGTTGGTCTTCAATCCTCTCCAGCTGGTCAAATCCTCTTTTATTCTGTACTTAAACTGATTGTCATTTACAAGTTTTTCAACTTATAGTCACACTTAAAAGGGCTTTGAGAATGTGTTACTTTTTAATTTGGACAGCAAATTTAAACCAAGGAACTGCAAATCTCATTAGGCTTCCTATCTCTGGACTATGCAGACCAGCCCAGCCAGCTATTCACTCAGGATTCTTTATTATCCAATCAGAACAGAACTCAGAGCAAGGCAAACAAACCTAGCCAGCTCTTCACTTGCAAGACTGTGTGTTGTAAAGACAAGTTAATAAACATTTTTAAAGTACCTCATATGACACAGGTCCAATGCTAAGCCCGGGAGAGAGAAAGAAAGACAAAAGACAGGCCTTCCTCTCAAGGAGCTCATCTAATAGGGAAGACAACATGCAGACAACTATGTAAAAAGAAAATGTATACAGAAGAGATAATCTCAGAGAGAAGGTACTAGTAAGTGGGACCAGGAAAGACTTATTGCAGAAAGTGCAATATTAATTGAATTTTGAAAGAATCCAGAAGGTAGAGGTGAGGAGTGAAAGAATTCCAGAAATGGAGGAAATCCAGTAAATTACATTGTCTTGTTTAAGGAATAGCAAGGAGGCAAGAGTCACTGGATTGTAGGCTACCTGGAGGGGACTTGTAACCTTAAAAGCCAAACAGAGAATGTTTTATTTGATCCTGTAGGGAATAAGGAAACTCTGGAGTTTATTGACTGAGAAAATGACATGATCAGGCCTCTGCTCCAGGTAGATCATTTTGATAGCTGAGTGGAGTATGGACTGGAAGCAGTTTGAGTCAGGAAGACCTAGCCTGAAGGTAATATACATGTGAGGTGATATACAATTAATTCCAACTGTTTAGCAAAACAATTGTAAAACCTGTATTTTCTCTTTTTGCTTTCTCCTGTCAAATCAGATTGAAGCAGTAAAGAGCAACAGACTTCAGAGAGGCTTCTCCTCTTTTTTTTTTAATTTTTTATTTTAACAAATGCTTTATTAACTTCTGGTTACATCATTCATTTCAGCCAGATTTTGAGTTACAATTTTCCCCCCATTTTTTCCCTACCCACCACCCCAGAATAGCAGTCCCATTAGATATCCTCTCATCCAATCTTCTCTCTCCCATATCTTCTTCCATACCCCCTTCGACTTTGCCATTAGGGCAAGGTGAATCTCTGTGCCCCAATGCCTGCACATCTTATCTCCCAATTACATGCAAAATAGTATTGATAATAGTATTTATATACATTTGAAACATTTAATTTTAAAACTTCGAATTTCAGATCCATTCCCTTCCTCCCTTGTCACCCACTCCCTCTGGGAAGATAAGCAAATCAATATGTGTTGTACATGTATATCTATGTAAAACATTACTATAGTAGATATATTGTAAAAGATTGCTTATAATTCCTTCCTACCCATCCCACCCCCCCACTTGGTCCATTCCCTACTTTGATTCGAAAGTGGGTACTTCCAACCTCCCCTCCCCCTAAAATGCCCTCCCCTCCATCATCCCCCCTCTCATCCCCCTTCCCCCTACTCCCCTGCAGGTTGAGATATCCCATTTAGTATGTATGTCATTCTCTCCCTGAGCCAAATTCAATGAGAATATGGTTTTGCCTTTTTGCCTTCCTGTTCTTCCCCTCTCCTGCAACTACTTCCCCTTGCCTCTTCTACATGAGATAGTTAACCCTACCCTGTCTCTCCCCATTTCCTCTTGCCACTCTCCTCTCTCACCTCTTAACTTCACCCCTTAAGTTACCATCCCTTCCCACAAAATTCAACCTGTGCCCTCTATCCATGTATACCTGTAAACATATATACACACATTCACATATGTATTCATATGCCCATATACACCCTTCTTCAATTATTTTCATACTGAGAAAGATTTCATCAGTCACAGTTATTGTTTTTCCCTGTAGGGATGTAAATAGTTCAACTTTTGATAAGAGTGCTGAGGAGCAATATCTGGAACAGACGATCTGATCCAATGAACCAGTCTCTCCAACTAATTTTAATGTTCTTGATGTTGGTTTTGTCAAAGCTCCTTTTTTCAACCTACTTGCTGTTTTTTAGCTTTCATTCTCTTTAGCTTTAGCTTCAGTCTTGGCATCCTCAGTCTTATCTTCTCTCTCCACTTCAGTAGCAAAAATCAAAGTCTCCTGGCTTTCAGTGACTAAATTTTTCATTTAAAAAGATGAATAATTCAGGGGTGGCTAGGTGGCGCAGTGAGTAGAGTACCAGCCCTGGAGTCAGGAGGACCTGAGTTCGGATCCGGCCTCAGACACTTAACACACACACAAACAAAACCTAGCCGTGTGACCTTGGGCAAGTTACTTAACCCCAATTGCCCTCCAAAAGGCAAAAAAAAAAGATGAATAATTCACCAAATTTCCTTTTTTTTGAGGGCAATTGGGGTTAAGTAACTTGCCAAAGGTCACACAGCTAGGTTTTTGTTTGTGTGTGTGTGTTAAGTGTTTGAGGCTGGATCCGAACTCAGGTCCTTCTGACCCCAGGGCCAGTGCTCTACTCGCTGTGCCACCTAGCCGCCCTAAATTTCCTTTTTTTAAAAAAAATTAACCAATTTATTTAACCATACCTCATTGTACAAAGTTATTTGTTTTCTCATTTTAAAAAATACCCTTTTGGGGGCAGCTAGGTGGCTAGTGAACAGAGAACTGCCCTGGAGGTCAAATGTGAACTCAGAGACTTAACACTTACTGGCCATGTGACTTTGGGCAAGTCATTTAACCCCAATTGCTCTCCCAAAAGCAAAAAAGCAAAAAAACTCTTTTTGTTCTTATAACAGCTGAACACAGGGGCCATAATGACCTTTTGCATTAAGTTTCCTAAATCATCTTCCCATCTCATTTTGTGTTCCAAAACTATTTCTTCATGCTCACATTTTTCTAGTTTTTATGAAACAAAACATTTTTACTTTGTCCCCTTAATCCATCAAACTGTTCATATGCAAATGAAGTATCACCCTACATCTTTCAGAGATGATTTGACTTTTTGTTTATTGCACAGTTTATTTTCTGTCTCCAAACTGCTCAAATCTCATCTGAAAACTGTTTCTTCCTACACTTGTTTTAATTTTTATTAGACCAAAATTCTTTTCCTGCTCTTTTTAATCGTCAAAAAATGTTTATCTGTGACAAAAGCAGTATCTTAAATTCTTTCCCATTAAATTGAAAACTTTTCCTTTATATAGATAATTTTTCTATCTCTTTCAGCACTAAGCTCTTCCATATGAGGAGGCAGGTAATGGAGGATCATTTGTGGGGATCAGCAGGTGGATTGGGTTGGAAAAACCAATGGAGTACAGGAACCACTCTAATGTATTTCATGGTTAGAAAAGTAGAGTGGGGTCAGGTTGTAAAGGGCCTTACAACCCAAACAGAGTAGTTTTTATTTGATCTCGAAGGCAGGGGATGCCCTAGGTACTTTTCTCTGGCCACCCAAACTTCCTGTTAATGTGCCTGCCCTTCCGCAGCTGAGCTTTCTAACCTTTTAGGGCTTCCATTGATTGGATCATGTTCAAATATTCTCAGGCCACCCAGACTTCACAGCAGATGCTTGCCTTGACTATCTTAGAATATCATCTGGACTGCCAGCACAGCCTACGGATCCCACTTCAGGCACTCACTTGTGCCACCCAAACTTCACATCAGCCTGCTTGTCCCCATTCACTTCCTAATCCCTTCTAGCTACTGATACTGTTGCCTGAAGCCCTGGGCCAACTGTGCCTCAAGACTGAACCTTGGTGGACCTCAAATAACTTACCTGAATTCATTCTTCAGTGAGTAATATATCCTGATCTAATTACTAATTACCATCGCAGTAGTTCTGAACCCCTTGCTGCCCCTGGTCAAAGCCTATTCTTGATTCCCTAAGAGTGACTGCTTCCTTTTTTCTGTCCTACTCAAGCCAACCCCACTAATGACCCACTCTAAAGCTATTGCCTCCTTGGAATGTCTGCTCTGTAGGTAACAAGCTATATTTTATTTGAAGCCTTTTCCTTTCCCTCTCCTTCCTTTCTTCTTGTACTCACTGAGACCTGGCTTCCTCTTGGTTATTCAGCTTCCCTGACAACCATTTCCAGCTCTGGTTGCACTCTCACTCTTAACCTCTGTCTCACTCCTCAGTGGTAGGGGAGTTGGACTACTCTTTGCTGTGCTCCCATTCTAGTGTTCTTCCTCTTATTTTGTTTAGAGTCATGTAATTCATGTTTGTCACTCAATCAAGACTTTTGAGGGCTGCTGTCTGCTTACCCTCTTTCATTTCAGTGCCTGGCTCATAGTCTTACTCCCTTCCCTAGTGCCTGTCCTTATTTTAGGGCACTTCAGCATACTTATTGGTTCTTTTTCAAATACCCTACATTCCCAGTTCCTCAACTTAATAATTTCTTATGATCTCTTCCATTCCTCAAATTCACACAGAGCTTACCTTTGATCTTGCCAACACCGAACATGTATGTTTTACATATATATTTTCATGAACTCTGAAATACTTTAATTACAATTTGTTGTTTTAAGAAAACAATAAATGGTGGGGTGGGGATGGAATGGAAGGGAAGGGAAGGAAATAAGCATTTATTAACCACCTACTATGTGCCTGGTACTGTGCTGAGCACTTTGCAGATATTATTTCATTTGATCCTCACTATAACCTTGGGAGGTAGGTGTTATTATTCCCATTTTATAGTTGAGGAAGCTGAGGTAGACAGTAGTTAAGTGACTTTCCTAGGGTCAGAGAGCTGGTAAGTATCTGAAGCTGGATTTGCACTCAGTTTTTCCTGACTCTAGGACCAACACTTTACTGACTGAACCACCTAGCTGCCTCTCATTGCTTCATGACTCCTTAACCTGCATTTCTTCACCATGACTTCCAGTCCTTCTACGCAAGAAGACCAGAGTTCAGACACTAACTGGGTGACCATGGGCAAGTCAGATAACTTCTGTATGCTTCAGTTTTCTTATCTCTAAAATATAGATAACAGTATCATCACCTTCCAGGATGGTTGTAATGATAAAATGGGATATTTGTAAAGTGATTTGATAACCTTAATGTGTTTATCATCATTATAATTTCTATTCCCTCCTCTCCTCTGACACTGCCATCACCTTGATGTAGGCCTTCATAACCTCATACAGGGGCTGTTGAAAAAACCTGCTGGTCTTCCCACTCCAGTTCATATTCTACTTAAGCCATCATATTGATCTTCATAAAGTGCGAGTCTGATCATGTCACTCCTCTATCCAGTCAACTCTGGTGGCTTCCTCTTGCCTCCAGGATCAAATATAAAATCCTCTTTTTGACTTTTAAAGCCCTTCATAACTTGGCTACTTCATACTTTTCCAGTATTCTTATACTTTATAGTTTCATGTGTATTCTACAATCCAATGACATTAGTCACCATACTTTTCGTCATATGAGGCACTCAATTTCCTGACTCCAGGCACTTTCATTTGTTGTCCCCCATACCTTTAATTCCCCTTCCTCATCTCCATCTCCTAAATTTTTTGGTTTCCTTGAAGTCTCAGCCAAAGCTCCATCTTTTACAAGAGACTTCTCTCAATTCCCTTTAATTTTAGTGACTTTCCTTTGTTGATTATCTCCAATTTATTCTGCTTATAGCTTATTTGTACATGGTTGTTTGCATATGATCATCATAATTAGATTGAATTCCTGTATTTTGACTGTATTTTGCCTTTCCAGCACTTAGTACAATTGTCTGGCACATAGCAGTTGTTTAATTTTAAATCCTAGTAGATTGAATGACAATAGGGCACCATTGGATTGAATTGAGTAGGAGATGGTTGGATCTGAACTTCAGAAAAAGCTTTTTAGCAGCTATGTGAAGGTTGGATTGGAGTAGGCAGAGACTTGAGACAGATTAATTTGGAGGCTGTTGTAGTGATCAAAATGAAAGACTGATGAAGTACTGAATTAGAATGTTGCCTGTTTGAGTAGAAAGGGATTGATGCTAGAGATATTGTATGGATAGAAACAACAGGATTTGGCAACTGCTTAGATATTTCAGTTGAGAAAAAGTGGAAAGTTGAGGTAATTCTGAGGTTTTGAATCCAGGAGACTTGAAGGATGTCGGTAACTTCCACAGAAATGGAGACGTTTGGAAGAAGGGTGGGTTTTGGGGGAAAAACTAATGAATTCTATTTTGAATGTGTTGGGTTTACAATACTTAATGTTCAGATAGTTTGCAGTATCTAATAGGCAGTAGGAAGTGTGTAACTATATCTTAGGAGAGAAATTAGGATTTGATACCAATGGGTGTATTGGAGCTAGATCAAACCAAACTGATTGTTAAATTTTCTTTGTTAGCTTATAGCAATGGAATTGGTGATTACTATGAATTAGAACTTTTTTGTTGTTGTTGATTATTTAGACTTAGGGAAGTGTTAATTCAGATTAAATTTGGAAGTGTCTGTGTGCATACATTCCCTCTCCCTTCTCCAAGTCTGGTTTTTAAATATTTTACCAGCACACCCCTGTATTTCTCTGTGAACATTGTTTGAGTTCATCAGGATTGCAGTAGAAGGCTCAGGTATTCACTAGACTGGAGTGACTCTAGGTTAACAACAAGAAATAGTATTTATTAAGTAAGTACTATATACTAAGGCACTGTACCAACCACTGGGGATTGGAAGAAAGGCAAAAGCAAACGTTGCCCTCCTGGTGCTCACAGCCTAGTGGGGGAAGATAATACATAAAACGAAGTGTCCCTCTCAAATAGAAAATCTAGTTGGAGTCCACCTTCCACTCTTTCCACACACCCATATGTACATGGAGAAGGCCACAGATATGTGATTTTATTGATGGTAGCGTATTTTTGCTCAGTAAATGTCTTCCACTATTAGGGATGAACAACTACCTTGCAACTCATAGGCTTAGAGAGTTGCCTGGGACAGTGGTTACATAGCCAGTGTGTGTTAGAGGAGGGACTTGAATGCAGATCTTTTGACCATAGTTCCTCATTTGTAAAATGAACTAGAGAAGGAAATAGCACTGCTCCAGTATCTTTGTCAAGAAAATCCCAAATAGGTTCATGAAGAGTTGCACACAACTGAAAAATGAGTGAATACACAATATTGGGCCAAGAACTGTGCTTAGTGCTGGGATACAGAGGGCAACTACCAAACAATTATATACAAACAAGGGATCTGAAGGAAGCAGAGGATTTGAATAGCCCACGATGAAGGAGAAGTGTCATTGGATCTAAGAGTACATGGCAGGGAGTCAGGTGTGAGAAGACTGGAAAAGGAGGTAAGGCAGGCTATACTATGAAGGGCTTTCAGTGTCAAGTAGAAGGTTTTGTATTTTATCCTGGAGGCAATAGGGAACCACTAGAGTGTATTGAGGGGAGGTTGGGGGTGACATAGTACTTTAGGAAAACTTTTTTGGAGGCTGAATGGAGGATAGATTAAAGTGGGTATACACTTAAAAAAATCAGACTCACTAGCAGGCTATTCCTATGTGTGAGGTGATGATGGCCTGTACCAGAGTGGAGGCAATTATCAGAAAAGAGAAGAGGGTGTGTTTGAGAGATGTTGCAGAGATGAAATTGATAGACCTTGGCAGGTGAGAAAGAGTAAGGACTCAAGGATGACACTTAAGGTTGTGAGCCTGAGGGACATGGAGAATGGTGTTTTCCTCTGTAATAATAGGAAAATTAGGAGAGAGGGTCTGGTGTAATGGTTTAAGGGGAAAGGTGATTAGTTCAAATTTGGACATGTTGATTTTAAGATTTCTATTGGTCATTCACTTCAAGACCTCTGAAAGATAGTTTGAGAGGAGAGATTGGAGGTTGATAGAGAGGTGAAGGCAGGATAGGTGGATTTGAAAATCATCTGCATAGAGATGAGATCACCATGTGAAGTAGTCTAGAGGAAGAAGAGAAGAGGGCCTAGAACAGAGCCCTGGGGACACCCATCTAAGTAGGTGAGACTTGAACAAGGATCCAGTAAACGAGACTGAGAAGGTGCAGTCTGATATGTAGGAGAAACAGGAAGAAGTGGTGTCCTGGGACCTGGGAGACAAGATGAGTGCCTGTGGTCACCCAAATGAATCAGCTGCTCTGATAGCCATTTGTATACCTGAGAACCTTACGTAAGCTGCATCAACGTCAATTTGGGCCTATCTGTATGAGATAATTCTAAAGATGTTAGGCTTTGGTCTGAACTTTGGAGACCATCTACTGGCATCAGATTTTTATGTAATATAATTTAGGTCAAACTCTTTGTATGGTTTTATAGTTGGAAGGAATCTTAACAAGCATCTCGTCAAACCTAACTACCAAATGGAATCTGCAAAATGAATCCCCTTTACAGCAAAGAATGATAGAAGGCTAGAGGTGGAAGGGACCTGGAATGCCATGTCATAAAATATCTGCTCAGAATTTGAGTCTTGTCTAGCATTCCTATCAGATTATTAGTATGTCCCTGTCCTTTATAACGTGAACATGCTACTTCCTTAGGAAGCCCGTTGTATCTTACAGTAGCTTAGGCATTTCCTTAAATATACTTGAAACCTGCCTTTCTACAAAGTTTTTTGTCTTTACAGTGTAGTTACTATATAACTTGTTCTCCTTGTTTTATTTGCTTCATTTATATCAGTTCATAGACATTTTCCCAAGTTTCTCTGACATCATCCCTTTCATCATTTCTTATGCCATGGTGGTATTCCATTATGTTCATATGCCATCATTTGCTTAGCCATTCCCCAATTGGTGAATAAATACCTCCTTCATTTCCAGTTCTTTGCCCTTTACAAAAAGAGTAGCTATGATTTGTTTTTTTTGAAATATGGGTCTTTTTACTTTCTTTGATTTCTTTTAAGTATAGGTCTAGTTATAAACAAAACAAATTCTCATATTAGCCTTGTATGAAAATATGTCTCTTTCTAAATTTTAAGTTCATTATCTTTCTGTGAGGGGGTGAGTGGTATGTTTCATCTTCGTTCTTTTGGAGTTGATCATAACATCGATCAGAGTTCTAATGTCTTTTGAAGTTGTTTTCCTCTATAATGTTATTTGTATAAATTACTCTAGTTCTGCATACTTTGATCTGCATCATTTCATGGAGTTCTTTCCAATTACCCTGAAACTATCTATTTCATCACTTCTTATATAACAATAATAATTCATTACACTCATTAACCACAATTTGTTTAACCATTCCCCAATAGAAGAACCTATTGGGACCTGTATAGGGAAAATTTATTTTTGTTGTTATTTAGTAGTTTTTCAGTCATGTCTGACTATTCATACTCCCTTTTGGGGTTTTCTTGGCAAATATGCTGGAGTGGTTTGCCATTTCCTTCTCCAATTCATTTTATGGATGAAGGAAACTGAGGCCAGCAGGGTTAAGTGACTTGCCCAGGGTCACAAGCTAGTAGGTGTCTGAGGTAGGATTTGAACTCAGCTCTTCCTGATGCCAGGTCTAGTGCTCTATTCACTGTACCACTTAGTAGAGAATCAATATACAGATATAGACTTAGTAGTAGTGTAGCTAGATCAGGGGACATCCACGGTTTGGCAGTTTTCTTGGTATAGTTCCAAATTACTTTTCAAAATGGTTACACCATTTCACAACTCTACCAATAATTTGGTTTTATGTATATGAGGTAGAACTTCAAAGTTGCTTTAATGTGCAATGCTTTATTTGTGATTTTTAGAGTATTTTTTCATATGATTGTTGCTTGTTCCTTTCTTGGATCTCTTCCTTTAAAAGCTGCTTATTCATATGCTTTTATCATTTATTTATTGGAAAATAGCACTTAGTCTTATACATTTTAATCACTTCCTTATATATCTTGGATATGAGACTTTTATCACTGTTTGTTGTTTAATTTTTACTACATTAGATTTGTTTGTACAACAAACAGAAAAATCACAACTCCACACTTTGATATGTTAAATGAGTTATTGTGACCCAGTACTTGTTTGTTGGGTGATTCTCTCTATCACTTGTTTAGTCATGCATTCTTCCCTTATCAATAAATCTGAAAAGTAATTTCTTACATGCTCTTCTAATTTGTTTACAGTATGGTTTTTTTTTTTTTTTTTGCTTTTTGGAGGGCAATTGGGGTTAAATGACTTGCCCAAGGTCATACAGCTGGTTTTGTGTTTGTGTGTGTGTGTTAAGTGTCTGAGGCCAGATTTGAACTCAGGTCTTCCTGACTCTATGGCTGATGCTCTATTCATTGTGCTACCTAGCCGCCCTAACAGTATGATCTTTTACATCTATGCCATGTACCTGTTTGGAGCTGATCTTCCTACATGTTGCTTCATACCTAATTTCTGCCAGACTGCGGTCTTGTTTAGTCAGCATTTTTTATCAAATATTGACGGGAGGTTTTGAGTTTATAGTGTTCTTTTAATTGGAATATTTCTAATTTTATTGATGTAGAACATTTTTTCATATAGTTGTTGATAACTTGTATTTCTACCTGTTAATATACTTTGACCATTTAAATATTGAAGATTACTGTTATAAATTTGAATCAGTTTCTTAAGACCTTCATGAGACCTTTTTCATAGACACTTGCTACTTTTTATTTTATGTAATCAGAGTTGTGATATTTTATATACATTGCTTGTTCTTGAACTCTTACCCTATTTGGAGTTTTAAAAGATATTTTCTTGCTGGCTCCTCTTTATTTGTTCATGATGTAACCTTTTATATCTAAGTCCATTTGGAGCTTAGCTTTGTTTATTATCTAAAATGTTGATCTATACCTAATTTCTGCCAGACTGCCGTTTACTTTTACCCATAGTTTTGTCAAAGAGTGAGTCGTTCCCCAAGTAATTAGGATCTTTGGGTTTATCAGAGTAGTTTTTTGCTACTATATTCATTCATTCAATATGGTGCATATTGAGTTTATTCTATTAATTAACCTCTCCCCTATGTTTAAAATATTAGAAAGCCACTGTCTAAAGTCAGAATTTTCACTTCAAAAGATCTTTGAATCGACTTTGAGTATTCTTTCCACTTGTGAAAATCATAACTCCTCTACATTTTATTTGAGTTATTGTGATTCAGTAAGTACATATATTCAGTCTATTGCCTATTTAGTTTGGTCTAAACCTGTCTGAACTTGTATTCCACTTCCAAGCTAATGAAGCATAATGGTACAAACAGTTGCAGAAGATTTAAAATTAATTTTAAATTTTAAATAATTTTAAATTAATTTCCTTTGGTCAGACCATATCTGGATATTTTTCTGAGTACTATATTTTGAGAAGGTTATTAATAAGCAGTAGCCTATCCAAAGGAGGGTGGTCAGGGGACTATTGTGGAAGGATGAGTTAAATCATATGATCATAGCTCAATAGAAGTCATTTAATTCAACCTTCTCATTTTATAGATGAAGTAACTAAGTCCCTGAGAGTTTAAGTGACTTAATAGGTCACACAGGTACTAGTATTCTAGTTTACCCTAAAACAAAGAAGAGTTGGGGGAAGAAATGAATTGTAGTGGAATTCAGAGGCATCAAGGTGACACAGTAGATAGAGCACTAGGGCTGAATGGTCAGGGAAATCAGAGTTCAAATCAGCTTCAGACATTTAATAGCTGTATGGCTAGTTATGTGGCAAGTCACTTAACCTCTATTTGCCTCAGTTCTCTTGACTGTAAAATGGCATCTACTTCCCAAAGTTGTTGTGAGGATCAGTGAAGATATTTATTCTTCAGTTGATTCTTTTCATTTGTGGTAGCTGTATTTCATAAATACACTGAGGTCACAACATCTATTTCAGCACTTTCCAGAGTGGCCTCATGTAGAGATTGGTAAATTTTCTCTTCTTTTTTCTGGACCATATTGTTGATTCATTAACACTGAACTCATGGCCAGTGCCAACAGCACTATAACTCAAACCTGAATGAATTATATCTAACACATCATCCTTCTTGCATTTTAAGACACTAGATAGCACTTCAGAACTATGTTTGGGGTTATTTGAAATAATGAAATTACCAACAAAAAGCACAAAAGTGCAAAAATGTGGCACACAAAAATGATACTTGTTTACAGTACAAAAGCTGAAATAAGAAGGCAAAGTATTGCCTAGTTCAACCTGGTTGGAATGTGCTTATTAGGGGACTTATTTTTTGATACTCTGTGTCTGCAAATGATCATGAAAGTATTGGGAGTATTGATTTTTGGGGGTCACAAATGTTAGCAAGTAGATGAATTTGAAAATATGGTATCCACAAATAACAAGGATTGACTATTTGCAAAGAACTTAGTACAATGACTAACACATAGTGGGTGCTATATAAATGCTTACTATTATTATTAGTAGTAATACTGTGAGGATGTTTTGCTTGCCCCCAGAGGACATATACAACTAGGAACAAAAATGACCAAGGAAATGTGACAGTCAGATTTCATTTCAATATATAGCTGAGGTTTCTGAAAATTAGAATTGTCTAAAAATGAACTAATGGGCGCAAAGTATAGGGATCAAAATTTGGGGTATAAAAATGTTTCGTAACAATTTGAGCTCTTAACAAAAATGAAATGGGCAACTATGTATGTGTAGTGTATTGCTTAGTACTAGTGGTCTGTAAGTGGAGTCTGGGTTATTCTTTGTAGTATGAGGACTCATATGTCAGATTTAGGATACATTACATATAGCCTCTGAGAACTATTGCAGCTTCAGGATTCTATGATTCTAATAAAATATGACCAGCAAGGTAGTCTTATCAGTTTTAACTAGGTACTGATAGAATTTTCCAAGTCCTCTGAAATATACTCTGAATACTTTGCACTGCTGGAAGATGAAATTGCCGGCATAAATCATGCAATCCTTTTGTGAGTTGTTTTACATGTGATACGATCATCTGGGATGTTGTAAAGTTAGTGAAGAGCTCACAGAGAAGTAAAGTGTTTTATTTTTGTTTTTGCTTTTGCTTTTTTGGTCTCTGGCATTCATTTTACAACTGAATTTTTTACATTAACAGGAGGGTTAAGTTAAAAAAAAATCATAAGAATAAAGACCTAATAAACCTAATGGACATTTCTCAACTTTTAATAAAAGCTGAACTTAAATGTCAATAGTGTGAGCAATTTGACCAACACATGGATGATTAAAAGGACATAATTCCATTTGCATGAATTGGTATTTCCATGTAGTAGTCTTATAAATGTCTACATGCTTAGAACAAATAATGATTTTACTTAGGCTAATTTTATAAGTCAAGTCATGTAAACAGCATTTATTAAGAGCTTATTATATGCCAGGTACTGTGCTAAGCACTAGGGATTCCTCCCACTCTGCCCCAAAATAAAAAGAACAGTCCCTGCCTAAAGGAACTTATAGTCTAATGCGTGGGGGGGACGACAACAATTTGAAAGTACTTGACATAATACAAGACAAATATGTGTGTATATATGTATATATGTACCTGTTTATACCCACCCCCAACACACACCAGAATTGTATAAGAGTATGAAAAGTTTCTCATGGAAGATGAGATTTTAGCTGATACTTAAAGGGAGATGGGGAAGCCAGCAAAAAGGAGAAGAGAAAATTCCATGGATGGGGGACAGCCTGTAAAAATACAAATAAATAAATTAATTGTTGTGTGTGAGAAACAGTAAGAAAGGCAATATCACTAGATCATATTAAAAAAGCATAAGAATTTCACTTGTCTTCAAAAAATGAATTTATAGAAACAGACTGATTTTTGATAAATGTGTACATTTTTATTAGTAATATATAATATTGATGTCAGAATATAAGCAAGGAGGAGATTTTTAAAAATCTAATAATTCATGGTAAAGAAGAGAGCAGGAAAACCCTTCAAAATAATGAAATGTCTGATTCATCTAAAATTTCTCCTACAAACTAGAATGAAGGCTCCTTTATGGTTTATATTTCTATTCTAAAAAAAATCACATCCCTTAGAGAAGTGAAGAAGAGATTGTAGACCATATTTGTTTTTGTTCTTAGGCATGCAGTCAGCCCTGGGGATGGTTATTATTTTTATTGTTTTTGAAACTTAGCATTTATTATAAAACCAGAATTACCTGGCTATTGTGTATGTTAAAAGAGTGAACCCTATCTATTGGGCTTTGGTTATTCATAAGTTAGATAATGTAGGCAAAGTTATAGTAGTTAAAAAGATAAAATGAGTGACAACACAGTAGGCCTGGATTTTTTCCATAGAACTGGAGAAAAGTTCCCTTAACTTAGGTACAATTTCTAGTGTGAGTACATTGATCGTTCCTTGGAAAAAGCAGATTATATTATATTGGGCAAGTGCTTGTTTGTACATTGTCATAGCTCTCATCCTAGGTGCCATATTAGGAAATATTGACCTTGAATACTACTAATATCAGTTATCTGTTTCATTTTCTTTCACTCTGTCTTTGTTCCACTACTATGACCATCTTCACTAGGGAACAGAGCAGATAAATGCTTAGATTTATGTACTCTGTTCTTAAAAGTGTCTCTTGTTGAGGTAATTTCAATAAGAAATTTATATAAAATTGATTAAGCAGCAGTATTGTGACAAAGTAGCAGAGTGGTTTGTGGGAGTTTTATTATATATATACATATATAATATTTTCCAGTCTGGTTTCAGAACCCAGCGTGGCTTGGAGACAGCGTTGGTGTGTTTGAAGGATGATCCTCCTCGAGTGCTGGATTTGAGACAACTTTCCATGCTGATTATATTAGAGCCTCAGCTGCTTTCGTGTTGGTCATGAGGTGATGCTGAACCGAATGCTTGAACTAGCAAGAGTGGATGGGATTACATTGGAGTGGTTCCGTTCGTTCTTTCCGGGTAGGTATCAGTTAGTAGTGATGGGTGAAAATTGACACTGAGGGACCTCCCATGTGGAACCCTAGAGTGGTCAATTATTCTACCATTCATACTTAGTGGGTGTGAGAGATTCCCTTGGGAAAACAAAAGGCAGTGTGATTGGACTGATCATAGAGTGTTCTGAGGATATTTCTAAGATTGAAGTTGTTCAATCTCTTTTCCTTCTGCTCTACCATTGTTTAAAGATGTAGACTAGAACTGAAGTTTAGAAGACAAGGAAGAGTGTGACCAGAAAGAAGGGAAATTCAGGAACCTCTTGTATACTCAGTAGTTGTGATTTATCTAATGGGACCTACTGTAGGTGTTGATCAGTTATTGATACTGTGTTTGTTTTTTGACCATGAACAAGTCTTAACCTGAGAATCAGATTGGGACTCACTCTCAGTAAATTCTACATCAGTTGTGATACTTGTTAGGGCAATAGTCCAATGACACATTTATAACAGCTTTTAAGGAGAATGATTGATTTCAACTAAGGGTTTGCCTTTTATTCATGGAGAATATCTTTATTTTTTCAACATAGTTTTAACTGAGCATCATAGGATACTTTTAAGAGGTGTAAGATATAAATAATACGGCTTTTCTTTTTTCTTTCTTTTCCCTTTAGAAGTGCTCGTGTATTTTAAGTCTGTGCAGGCAGGATGTTTGGTTAGATCACTTTCATTTTGGTCCTTTTCTATAGTGATATTATGTCCCTTCTAGAATGTTATGCAGTTAGATAATATGGCTTTAAATAGGTATCCAGAAGTTGTTCATTAAACACTGAGGATTTTTGACATGTGTAATAATAGAATGGAAGCATAATTCTCAAAAAAGTATATACTCAAGACATATTTTAAATACTGTTATCAAGGACTAGAAATAAGGCTACCTTACATCATGTTAGACACTATCTTATATATTTCATTTTTAGGCATAAAGGGGGGGAAGAGTAGACAATAGTATTTATAGTTACTTTAGAAAGCATAATAGTTAAAAGCTTTCCATTTTTTTAGAAGAAGAAATTGAGACCCAGAGAAGTAAGTAGCAGAACCAGAATTCAAGTTCGGTTCTTGAAGTCCCAAATGAATCAAAGAGGAATGTTAAGAATACTTAAAGAGTGACAAGAAAGTAATTATGTAAAATTTAGTATAGTGTAATGTGATTTAATGTCAAAGGATTAGAAGGAATTTTTAATAAACACAGCTGTGTGGCAGTGGGACCATGTGTAGAAAGTTAAGAAAATCATTTCAAACCTAGTTCAGTCTTTGAATGAGTTTCACCTCTCTCAACTGTCTGTAAAATGAAAACTGTAAACACATGATGTTAAAGGAAATTGTGAAGGTCAGTGTCTGGAGGCAGTTATATAGCTTTGGATAGCTTTCAGAAGCCAGGTTATTGTTAATAAAATGCCCTTGATTAAGAAGCTCTTGGATATGTTCTGCAAAGTCGTAATGTCAGGTGTCTGTTGAAAGAAGTTTTGATTGCTTTTTGGGGAGGCTCCTTAAATAATTGCTTGGGTTTTTAAACCTATAAGTAAATCTATGCTTTTCAGTAGCCAAAATAAAAATTGGATCAGTACCATTCTCTCCATCTTAGAAGCATAGTCACTTTCACTGGAATATGATTTTGTATTTCATATTTATATTGATAGATATCTTTATGAAATTGTTTCCTATTGCAACTTCATTTCATGGATAGATAGGGGAAGTATTTTGTGTTTATGAATTGAGTTCTTTGTATGGAGGTGAATGGCAACCATCATATGTGTTAATTGCTGTAATTGTTATGCTCTTATGTTGTGCTATTAAGAATTGTGGTCATGATAGCTCTGTGATTGAACAAATTTCAAACTTGATTGTTATACTTTATTGGTAGCTCTTGAAACAATGTTTGAAACTAAGAACAACAAAACATTTAAACATAATTTAAGTGTTCTTGGCTTGGCTTTGTGGAAATATTGACTCTGTGGAAATAGGTAATGGGTGGATCGAGGAATTGTTTCCTGAAAATTTAAGTGGCACCGTAAAACTTTCAAGAATGTTAATTTGTGAGAAATGAATGTGTTGAAATTGTGCTTACTTAAGTGAGATGAATGCCAAATGGCAGGCAGCCATGGTATTTTAGTAGAACATTTTTAAACATTGCAAAATGAAGGAAGACAGAAGAACATCTCTTTTCTTTATATAAATAGAAAAAAATAGGAAAGAAAATCTTCAGAACTAAATTAATGTTCTGAGAATTGACCCCAAGTACTAGTACTGTAGGATTTAAAACTAGACCATATCCAATTTTCCGTTTCCTTTGATATGTTTTCCCATCTACCTTGTTCCTTTCCATATTTAGTTTTTATAATCTTTTGTTCGTATTAGTTATTTGGCTTGTTTTCTAGAGGTTCTTTTTATCTGATTGAAGCATCAGTCATGCTGTAACAATGTTGAAGAAATTTCTTGTTATCTAAAGATATGTTCCTCACTCCTGGCCCCTCCACTCCTACCCCATAGGTCACCAAAATGCATACTTTCCCTAAGAAAATAGTCATTTATTTCTGTCAGCTATATACTACTATATTTAGCTTTTTGGATAGCATTGCTTATAGAATTTATTAATACTGTATTTGTATTTTTGTAATTTTATAATTATATCAGCCTTGCAGAAATCTCATCGGAAATTTAGCATTTGCACTGACCCTAGAAATCTATAGTTCAATTTACCATGACCCCTTTATCACTATAGCACAAGCATTAGCTTGAAGCAATGACTTATTTCTCCCTTGACTACAAGATTCCCATGACCATATTCCACCCTAACATTGTTCTAACTCTATTCCCTGTTACTAGTTATCCCAGCTTCTCCTTCCTTCCCTTTGTCCAAAATCCCTCCCCTTCTCTATTTTATTGATGCCTTTTTAAACATTTCTGAACATACCAGTCCTAATAGACTTGTCTTATAACAACAACAAGCAAAGCCAACTGAGACATGGACTGCATCTGACAGTATATTCAGTTTTATCCATAGTACCCCAGCTCTCCAACTAAAGGAGGGAGGTTCATTTCCTAATATCTCCTCTGGAGTCAAGATTGATAAGTATAATTAACTAGTGTTTACCATTAGCCTTTTTGTTTGTATTGTAATAATTGCCTATATAGTTTTTCTGGTTCTACTTAATTTCATCTGCGTCAATTCATATAAGTCTTGTTTCTCTGGATTCCTCATATTCTTCCTTTCCCTACAGTACAATAATATATCTCATTAACATTTTTCTTGACAACACTGTATTTCACCAAATTGGTGGGCACCCTATTTGTTTTCATTTTTTTTGCTATCACAAAATGAATATTTTGATATATGATTAGATTGTGAGCTCCGAGTGGGCAGGCATGGTCATTTGCCTTGTTTTGTATCCGTGGCACTTAGCATAGTGCATGGCACATAGTAGGCGCTTAATGTTTATTAAGTGATTTATGTATGGTACCTTTCTGTCTTGTATAACTTGGGGGAATTTTATCGGTAGAGATTCTGGCTCAAATGGTGTAGACATTTTTATTATTATCTGCCATAATTCCTAATTATTTTCCAGTATATTCACAGCTTCTTTAAAGATGTATTATGTGTGGCTCTTCTCAGAGCTTCTCCAATAATGGCTATTTTAATCTGTCTTATATTTCTTTAGTGTGTTTTTTTATGGCTATGTCTAAGTTAGATAACAAGTTTAGGGCTGGGGAGAATGGTTAGTAGCACAATTCATTGTTCCTAATTTGTGGTTTTCTCAAAGCAAATTGTTTAAAGGTTTGGCTTGGATTATTATCTGCTTTTTAAGTCATAAGAAATCAGACAATAATTATTTCTTGGAAGAATTAAGGCAGAATATCCCAAGTGAATAAACCACAAGTTCTGAGAACAGAAGACAACAAAGTACAATTTACAAAGTGCAGAAAGCATTCTTGTCTCCTTGTGTTAGCAATTCTTAAATATGTATCTGAATACATAGGTACAAAGTCAGCTTCTTGCTCATGTAATGGATGGTAGTAGCCGTGCATGATACAGTTAGCAGTTGTTATCAAGTCAACCTTAGAGATTTTCTCAATGAAAGAGCGAAAAGCTAAAGTTGGCCTCTTTCCTGTAGGATGGGTTGGGCTGATCTATAATGGTTAATTTAATTATACTTAGAGATGATCTCCTTTATCAAAGGTTTGAAGGAATCAATATTTTCTCTCTGTAGCTAGCAAAATGTTGGATTCTTTTTCCTTCTAAAGCTTCTTTGAGCTCTGCTGATGTGAGGAATTGTCTGAACTGTTACCATTAAATCCATAGCGTTGCTGTGGGGAGGGAAAAGTTCAGTAGTGAGATTGTGAATAGTAGAATTTTTGATGCTGTTGAGCTAAAGATGCTGGTTAACTAAAGATGTGTTATACATCTTTAATTTGTATCATCATTGTTCTTATCTCCTTTAACTACTAGTTGTATAGGTTATTTGTAATGCTCACTTATGAACACAGGATACATTCTAGAAAAATCAGACAGACAGGGTGCACGAGAAAAATCACAAAATTAGGAGTCAGAAGACTTGGGTTCAAGTTCCAGCTCTAAAACTAACTTGCTGTGAGACTTTAAGAAAAGTGCCCTGAAGCTGTTTCCTCATCTGTAAAGTTTAAGGGACTGGATTTGATTTCTAAATTCCTCTTAAACTCTAAGCATTTATAAATATATGAGCACATGATAATTAATTATTAGAATAATTTAAGGACATTTTCCTTTGTGTTTTCTATATAACTTGTTTTGTAATTTGCTGTGGTTTTTTGTTTGTTTGTTTGTTTTGTTTTGTTTTTGTTTTTTGCTGTTTGAATTGTAATATGTGATCATTTCCCTAGTGCTGTGATCATTTCCCTAGTGCTGTCCTTTGGATAGCATAATTCATTCAATATAAATATTTTAAGGAATGAAGAATTTCACAGTAGTACTGGGATTCTCTCCCCCGCTTCCCTTTCAACTGATCTTTATTTGCTAAAATAAGGCAGCTTATAAAGTCGTAAAACTTTTTTATAACAGTATCTATAGTTCAAAGCCAAAATGATTATTATTTTTTTTTTTTTTTGCTTTTTAGAGGGCAACTGGGGGTAAGTGACTTGCCCAAGGTCACATGGCTAATTTTTTGTGTTAAGTGTCTGAGGCCAGATTTGAACTCAGGTCCTCCTTACTCCAGGGCTAGTGCTCTATACACTGCACCACCTAGCCACCCCACTTTTTTTTTTTCTAATGGTATTGTTACAACCCAGGTAATTAAGTAACTCTTAAAAGCAGATGCTCATGCTTTTTTTAAAAGTGAAAGACACTAGCAGTGTGAAGAAAAAGAATAATTCTTTCCTCATAAGGATATTGTGTCCTAACTGCTATATGTAGTTTTTTTCATTTAAAGACACTAAATAGAAATATTATAATGAGTTAAATATATAATGTATATAAAATACATATACTTTCAGGAGCACACCAACAAACCAAGATGGATTCACTGTGTCCTTGGAATGAATACTTGTTCAGTGCACTCAGGTCATGAACCATTCCTTGTTTCTTCCCAAGAATCCAGATTGGTTTTGTTGCTTCAGAATGGTTCGGTTAAAATAAGTTAGACCATGGGTAGCCCTGGTTCCCTCCAACTTTAGAATATATAATATCTTGAACCTTAAACTCAACACTTTCAAAATTGAACTCATTTTCTTCCACCCCCAAATTCTTCCCTCTTTCTTACTTCCTTTTACTGTGTCATTGGCACCATTATCCTTCCAGTCACCCAAGTTCACAGTGTAGGCTTCATTCTCAACTCCTCTCTCTCTCTCTCTCTCTTTTACCATCCACTGCCAGTCTGGTATTAATTACTGTATACTCCTACATCTTTATTCTGACACTGCCACCAGCTTGGGCAGGCCTTATCTCCTTACCCATGGACTGTTGCAGTAGCTTGTTGGTTAGTCTCCTTTCCTCAGATCTTCCCACTCTAGTGCATGAGCTGTCAAAATGATCTTGATAAAGTGAGAGTCCAGTCATCTCATCTCTATTCATTAAACTCCAGTGGCTAAGTTTCAACTCCAGGATCAAAGGAAAAATCCTTTTTTGGGTATTCAAAGTCCTTCATAATCTAGCCTTCTTCCAGACTCTCTAATCTTCTTACACTTTATTACTCCTCATGTGCTCTGTGATCTAGTGACACTGGCCTCCTTTCTATTCCTCCTACTTGACTCTCCATCTCTTTTGCATTTTTTGCAGATTTTCTCCCATACCTGGAATGCTCTCTATACTTGTCTCTCCTCCTGGTTTCCTTGGTTTCTTTCAAGTCTCAGCTAAAATTCTACTTTTTTGCAAGAAGTCTTATAACTAGAGCTGTCACGCACTTAATAAATGTTTTGTTGTCATGACTTGACCTTCAAGGTGGTATAGACATGGTTTTGAATAGATCCTGAGTACCAAGTTAAGATTGAGGCTTTCAGTAAATCTTAAGGAGTATTATTCTTGGGTTCTTAGCATAGACTAAGGCAGCAGGCAGTCATTATTTTCTTAACTCCTGATTCCTGGAGCTTGAGCCTTTCCAAAATTTCTGAAACCTTAATTATGATATTTCATGAAATGAAAATAACATTTTTATGATATCAGTTATTTGAATTATAAGTTTATAACACAGTGCCCATTGAGAACCATAGAACATTTATATAATGTTTTAAGTTTTACAGTTGTTGCAGCAAGCACCCCAGCATCCCCAGGGTGGCTGCCAATACAGGTTCTCAGATCTGCTTTTCTAAAGGAAAGCAACTCAAAATGGGTTAACAAGCTTACTTTAGTCTATCAAATATATATCATTTACCTATTTCAGGGGAAAAAAGTCAGCACCCTGGACTTGAGAGAATTACAAACAAAATGCAAACAAGTTATAAGTAGAAGTTACAAGCAGCAGACAGGCTTCCAATTGTCCAGCCTTTACATCCATATCTAGTCACAGTTACCAGAGAGGGAAGCACCAACATCTGGGTTTTCAAAGCCAGGGGGCTCAACAGCTGCCCAGAGTCTCATCTGGTCAAATCACACAACACTTCACAAAGTGAGCCCCAAAACAAAATCTCACATCAGGGTATATATAGCCTTCTCCTGGCTCAGAGAATTTAACAACCCTCTTGACCCATTGCTCAGTCACAAAGCACTAAGGTGTGGGCATTCCTGAAAACAAAATCTCCCACCACAGGTTCCATGTGACCACATTCAGCCTATTAGGGGGCAGAGTATATTTTCAAATCAAGGAAGGGTCTGAGTCACTTAAGCCTATCAAAGGGCCTAGGGGTAGGGAGAATCTTAAATTTCCATTCCCATAACAACAACGAAACTTTCTTAAGAGAAACTTAGGAGGTAGGTAATGAGTTAGTTGTATTGTGCCCATTTTACAGTTGAGGAAACTGAGTCTCAAGTTAATTGACTTGACCATGGTGACAGATCTAGCAGGTGGCAAAGTTAAGACATGTACTTGCATCTCTCAACTTTAAAGCACTTGTATTTATTATACTAGGCTGAATTTCATGGAACAGCTGGTTACATTATTTGCTTTTGCTTATATTTTTGGATAAGGTAGAAATTTTACATCTTTAAAAATTTAGATGAATGTTTTTAAAATTAGATGAATTAAATTAATTAAAATAAAATAAAAAAAAATAGATGAATAGTCCAGGAAGAGAACTAAAGGGAGAGACTAAGTGATTGACTCAGGCTTATATATTTTGTTTTTACCCCTTGCCATTCTGTTAGAAGTAGGGCATGTTTGTGTTAATATCACGCGTACAAAAAAATCCAGAAAATCAGGAAAGGATGTCTTTTCTTTCATAGATGTACTGGAGAAGGCTTATAAGAGAGAGAAAGAGCTCCAATACAGTGAATTTCCATTATTAGATTAAATTTGAGAGTATTTATTGAAACCTACTATAGATTGAAACCTGATATATCTGTATATATGTATGTGGATACATATATACCTATATGTTTATTACCAAATTGATGTAGGTAAAGACATATCTTTCTGGAATGCATAAAATGCAAAGGTTGTGAGTATTCCACCTTGATAGAAGACTACTAAGAAGTCATCTTTGCAAACTCATTTTCTAAAATAAAATGGATAAAAAGGGGATCCAGATAGGTTGGGGAGATGTTATAATTTATCTGTAAATATACAATTATAAAGACCTTAAGGAAGATGAAGCAGTTTATTTGTTGCGTATAGTAAATATGTCACACTGAATTTTTACAATGATGTTCAATTATTATTGAAGAAATTACATGTCAGCTGTTTCTTGATAGGATAACAATTTTCTAATTTTAAGTTGATTTTTATTATGCATGTCTGCTATGGATTTATGATGCCCCTTTGGGAAGATTCTAACCCTTATATGATAGCTTGTGGTGAAGGATGAACTGATGATAGCTATAGTATCTGTAATAAGGACATGCTCACAATGTTTCTAACATCTATACATATTGGATTCCAGATTTATTGGATAAGAATTCACTTGTTTTGGTATAGTGAATACAAGATTATTCTTGTTGTCAAGAATATTTGATTTCAAGTCTTGCCCTGATATTTAGGAGCTGTGTAACTCAGGGCAAAACATTGAACCTCTTTGTGGTTCAGGAAGAACTCTCCTGGTATCAATGGAGTGAAGTTCTTCTCCCTGTGGAATTAAACATTTAAGAAAACACAGGTCAGAATAAAAAGAAACCACTACGAAACCCAAATATCACACTATAGGGAAAATGATGTTATGAATTTAAATTTTTTTTCTCATTTCTATAGTTGATTCTTTAATCTGCAACAATCTTATATTCACAATTTATCTCCATATCACTAAGGACATAAAAAAATCAGCGGAAATACGAAATCTAGCACTCAGCCATAATTCCTTAAGCAGCATTATCCTTTTAACACCGCTTTAGGGCACGGACTTGGCAATGGGTACTTGATAAAATCTTTCAGGTCCTTAGAATAAAATAGTCAGATGAAAACTCTTTCCTTTCCAAAATATCATTTTTTAACTTCTTAGTAATAATACCTACTCCAGTAAGTCCTTTGTTAACATTTTTCTTGCAGATTAGGTCTTCTGGGGCTGCACATGAATCTTACATAATTCTTATACATTAAAAGTAGTTAGTACTTAATGAATGAATGTTTGTGCAATGAGATCCCTGTGTAACCTTAGGCAGGATCTTTAACCTCTGATTAAGGGAACCTAGGAACATACATTTATTAAGCAGATACCTTGTGCCACTGTGCTAAGCACTTTACACATATCTCATTGGATCCTCACAACAATGCTGGGAAACAGGTGGTGGTGTTATCTCCATTTTACAGTTGAAGAAACTGAACAGACTTCAGGTTAAAAAACTTACACCTGGTCACATAGTGCTTGAGACAGATTTGAGCTCTGTTTTTTGTGACTACAGTTACAGTGCTCTATTCAGATATGCTACCTAGTACCTAACTCAATCTGAGCCTTAGTTCCTCATCTTTAATGTGAGAATAATTACATGATTTTCCTTTTTTTTTTATATGCTTTTTTTTTTTTGGAGGGCAATTGGGGTTAAGTAACTTGCCCAAGGTCACACGGCTAGGTTTTTGTTTGTGTGTGCGTTAAGTGTCTGAGGTCGGATCCGAACTCAGGTCCTTCTGACTCCAGGGCCGGCGCTCTACTCACTGTGCCACCTAGCTGCCCCCCCCCCCCTTTTTTTTGAGGAAAGAACTTGATTACTCAAATTATTCAGTAAGTATTTATTGAACACCTACTATAGAACCATGCTAAAGACTTACAGAAATAAGTGTTATTACTGTTGTAAGAGAGTGGTTGGTGATTGGTAGATTTTCCTGATGATCCTTCCCATAATTATTGAATGAATATAAGTGTGTACCCATGATAAAATTGTTGCTTCTTTTTTTATCTGAAGTAAAATTGATAGTTCATTAGGAATTTATAATAATTTAAATAATTTGAAGTGGTTTTTTAGGGTTATGTTAATGGAAAGAAAAATTTTTGAGCAGTGTTAAGATTTATTTGCTCTAGTGTATGTAAATGGATAAACAAAGTTGACAGCTTATATATGGATTGTCAGTGGAATTGACATCATATTTTGACTTTATTATAATGAATTGAACCAAAAGACATGTTAAATGATTTATCCTTTTATTCCTTTCTATGTACATTTCAGATATCTTTTTCCTTCCTTTATTAAAAGCTTTCTTCTATTTTCATTTGTATTCAGAGATTGGGCATGATTTTAAGAGCCAGATTCTTCACTGGAAGGACACTTTTTCATTAGAATTTAACACATAAGAAAGCCACATGTAATTAACTCTCATTTGTCATTTTGGATTATTTATGGTAGAATGTTAGTTCCATATTGATTTTCCCTTGCCATCTTGCATTTATCAGGGTTTGCTCCTTCTTCAACCCCTTAGCAATTGGTACATATGAAGGAATACAAACTAGTATTAATATTGACCCAAGGGGGAAAAACATAATTGGAAAGATTAATCTGCTGCCAGGAAAAAAAATCATCATAATGCTTCTCATAGTCAAATACTATTTTATTTAACATTACCAATGACACCTTAGTGCTAGTATTATAAATAATCTAGAGTTGACTGTATTTTAAAAAATATTCATGATCTCCCATAAAGGAAATATATGTATGTGAATGCATATGCACATGTCTGTATATATGTATGTATATGTATTTGTGAATAAATGCGTGTGTGTGTGTGTGTGTGTGTGTGTATACTATAATTCAGCTCTTTCTCCAGAGACCTGGAATTTATTCATCACATTCTCTTTTGGAATATTTTAATCCACATTTGTTAAGCTTCATTGTTACTGTTGCTATAATTATTTCTACTATTACAAGCCACATTAATCACTGGAGGAAATTTAAAGCTGTTTTCCCAAGAATGTAGTTCTACTTGTTTCTGTCATTCTTGACCTTTACCTTTTCTTTCTGCCAAATTATTGTTTCATTCTTTTTATTAGTAACTTTTCAGATTCCAGGCCATCTACTTAGAATTGAATACATCAAAGGAATTTTATGGAAATAGGAATATTTGTTATAGGAAAAATGTTTGTTACTTAGAAGTCTAGGAAAACAATCTCCTTCACAGTTTTAGTATTTCATAGCAGCAAAAATTAATAAGTGAGCAGTGTGGTGTAATGAATAGAGAACTGACCTCAGAACCAAGAAGAACAGATTTCAGGTGCTATTACGTATACTTACTACCTGTGGGATTGTGAGGAAGTTATTTAACCTCTTAGTTATGGGCAGTTCTTTAAAGATAGAGATTGCAAAGAATGATAGGTTGCTATACAACAGATGATAATTTCTGAATATAAGAGTAAATGTGGTATAACTCAGAACTATTCTAGCTTTTAGTTCAGATCACTGGGAAAGTTTTGATAGAAATGTGTCTAGAAATTAGCTTATTCTCTCAGTAGGCTGTACTCTGGCTTTTTCTACCATGTCCTAGGAATCTCTTCATATTGGAAGATTACTTTGTCCTTGGAATTCATACACTGGAAGAACCCTCTGCCCCTGTTCTCTCTTCTGATTTGATGGTTCCTCCCAGAACCTGTATTTCTGGAGGGTGCCCAGGACAGCTTTCTCTCCATTTCTCATCAGGATGCACTTCTGTTATGCCCCTTTAGTCGGTAGCTTTGTCAAACCCTTTTAAGCTTCCTTGTATGTGTTGCAGGCCCTCCACTTCCCCATCAGATACAAGCTCCTTGAGATCAAGGACTCTTTTTTTGGCTTCTTTATATTCCTAACACAATGTCCCTGGTATAAAATAAACAGTTAATAAGTACTTGTTGACTGACTAATTTTCAGGTTCCTTGAGAGTATTTGCTAAAATTGTGAGGATGCCATGGAAATGATTGTATTGCTAATGATAGTTCTGGGAGTTGGTGTTTGGGACAGAAGCTTCTGAGTATGGTTCAGGTTAACTGTGTTTTAGAGTTAATTCACAAATGACACTGCTTGTGTAAACTTTTAGCTTCACTTTACAGAAAGGCCATGAATTCTGGACCAATATTAAGTTCATATTTGAAGCCTGTTAATCTAGACATATGTGAGAAACTGTGATGGTTTCTGTAGGAATTTTTCAGAGAATCTGTAAAAGGTTTTGGATTTTTAACAATTTCTAGGATCATCACTGATCCTTGTGTTAAGTTTTTTTAAAAAAGAAATAATCACTTGCAAAATTAGCTTTTATACTTAATAAGATTAACTTTTTTTGGGGGGGTGGTAGGGAAGGAGACCTGTTGGTAGCATAGTCTTAGGATTTTTTCACTAAATCACTTTGACTAGTATTGTGACCATTTTCTAAAATATATTAAGTCTGTTTTGTCTTTCACATTTGAATCCTGAAATATAATTTAAGCTCCTTTTCTCTCATTCAGTTCTTTTGGATTCTGTTTTCCTTGTAATTTAGATAGATCCTCAAACTGCATATCTCGTCCTCATCTCTCTCCTGAGCTCTAATAGTTTGTTATTAGCTGTTGAATCACCTCCTGAATATCCCATTGACATGTCAGACTATACAGAGGATAATACATTTAGAGCTGGAAAGAACTTCAGAAGTCATCTAAACCCAATGTTCTCATTTTACAGATTAATAATAATACTAATACATAACATTTATATAGTGCTTACTCTTTTCTACTGATGAGGGAACTAAGGCAAAGAGACATTAAGGGACTTGCCTAAGGGTCACACAACTAGTAAGTGTCTAAGGCTGAATTTGAGTAGACTGGAAGGCCCCTAGAGTAGAAGGGACTTGTCTCACTCAGGTTAAACAGATATTCTGTGGCCGAGCTAGTTTAAGCTCAGGTTTTTTTTATTCTAAATCTAGTGATTTTTCCTTTTGTCTCCCTTCATAATTTATTATCCCTATTTGATTGGGTTTTTGAATAGTGTCCCTAAAGACTATTAAAAATGTTAGAAATGTTCAATGTGAAGGTATTTATAGAACCTGTATTTGATTACATGCTGATTTGGGTGGAGGGGGAGAAAATTTGAAACTTAAGAGGTTGTGGAACTGAATGTTGTAAACTAAAAGTAAATAAAAAACCATGAGTTATTAAAAAACAAAATTGTTAGTAAAAACTTAAAATTGGGGTCAGCTAGGTGGTGAAGTGAATAGAGGCGCACTGATCCTGGAGTCAGGAGGACCTGAGTTAAAATCCAGCCTCAGACACTTAACAATTTACTAGCTGTGTGACCTTGGGCCACAATTTGCCTGCCTTCTCCCCTCCATAAGAAAGGCAAAAAGAAACCCTTAAAATTGAGGACTAATATAGCAAACTAAACTTTCTTAGTAATTATTTACATTTAAAATAGTTATTTTAAGTATATAACAAAACAACATTTCTGTTACTCCTTCAGAGTCCCCATCAATATTTTACATTTATTCATTTTCACTTTTTAATAAATTTTTTAAAACACCACAGTTTATTGAGATAGGGTGCAGTGGTTATCAAATTTGCTATTAAGATCCCTTCACATGCTAAAAAATTATCAAGGATTCCAAAGAGCTTTTGTTTATATGGGTTTTAACTATTGGTATTTACCATGTTAGAAATGAAAATGGACAAATTAAAAAAAATTTTAAATTAATTTAAAATGATAACCCATTACATATTGAAATAAACATTTGAATGAAAAATAACTATACTTTTAAAAAATCAGAAGAGTGACATTGTTTTAAATTAAAAAAAAAATCTCTTTATTGTCTGGCCCTTTAGAAGGCAGCTGGATTCTTGTATCTGTTTCAGCATTCAATCTGTAGTGATATGTTATCTTGGTTAAAGTGTGTGGTGGCAGGGTGTGGAGGAGGAATGGCCTTACAGATATGTAATTGGGAAAGGAAGATGAGCATTTTAATAGATAAATCACACCTTAGTATTATGAAATTAATTTTGACTTGGTAGACACCCTGAAAGTTTCTTGGGGTCCCCCAGGATCTGGGGAGCACACTGAAAACCTTTGGGATAGTTGATAGAAAGCCTGATTTAAGTCTGGAAAAAGTGAGTTCAGATCCTGCCTCACTTAACTAGCTATGTGTACTTAGACAAATTCCTTCATCTTATTATGCCTCAATTTTCTCACCTATAAAGTGAGAGTCTTGGACTTTTATGATCTACAAAGTCCTTTCATCCTCCAGATCTATTATCTGTTATCTTTTTTTTTTTTTTTTGGCTTTTTGGAGGGCAGTTGGGGTTAAGTGACTTCTCCAAGGTCACACAGCTAGTTTGAGTTAAGTGTCTGAGGCCAGATTTGAACTCAGGTCCTCCTGACTCCAGGGCCAGTGCTCTATTCACTGTGCCACCTAGCTGACCCTATCATCTATTATCTTTCTTCTGAAACTCACTCTTCAAAACCTTGTTCCTGTTGAGGAAAACACCAAGTTCACAATCTTATAGTTATTCTTGACTTTGCTTTTCCCCTCAGTCCCTATTCAGTTGTCATGTTTAAAAGAAATCAGCTATCACAAATTAACTTACATTATTATCTCTCTGCACACATGGTTATAGCACTAATTCAGACCTTCCTTACCTTATAGAGTATTAGTTTCTTGTTGCATCCCTAGTGCCTAGTGATGGCATTAGGGCTCTGGGAAACCCCTTGAACTATGATTGAATATTCCCACTTGATGAGGCATTTGCCTGAGACCATAAACTTTTCATTATTGCTAGACCCAAATCTTTGTTACTCTTAACCAAGTCTAGCCCTCCATTGTGCAGCTATTTCCCACCCTTGATCCTATCAAATTATCTATATTCAAATCTGTTACACTTAAACAAGCCCTGCCCTCCATTGTTTGTCACCTCCTCCTAGCCTTCAGCTATTTCTCCTCCTTAACTCCTTATTGGAGTCTGACCTCAGTCCTCTCTAGATCCTCCTTAGATTCTTCCTCAAGACCCTTCCCAAACTTTTCCTCCAGACCACCTCTAATTCCTCCCACAGTCTTTCAGTATATAAACTCTATTGCCTCCATGAAGGGGCCGGGAATTCAGTCTAGCACAGATGCAATCTGTGTCAGATTATTCTGGCTGGCTTGTCAATAAATAAAAGCTTTACTTATACTTAGGCTCCTTAAGAGTCTACCCATTAAGGTGAAAATCTAATAATTTTGTTTTACTTTGGCTGAGAGAGAAGACTTGAGTCAAAATAATTTGGCAGGACACGGTGTGTTGGTATTTTGGGGTCTCGAGTACCCCCAAACCTTAAACCTCAATATTATTAGCATGGTGCTTACTAAATGCTTGTTGAATGGAATCTTTAATCTCTTAGTAAATTGTCGAAAGATTTTTTTTTTTGTTTTTTAAGTGAGGGCAAGAAAACATGAAAGTTTCCGTTAATATTTTTTTTTTCCTTGCCGTCCTCTTTGTACTAGTCATGAGGAAGAGATTTTATTTGAGAAATGTGTTAGCTGTGTTGGATAACATCAAACTATTATTATGGGATATTATATTTTCCCCCATTTCTTTTGGATCTCATGCCTGCCAAATCTGCTTTTCCAGATAGTTATCCTCATTTCTTAGTTTAGCAAAGGAAAATATGGCATATGTTTTTATCTAGTTGTGCTCTATTATCAACATTTTCTATGTTTCATTACAAAAATGGAGTACGATGGTTTCTACATAAAAAGGGCACCTTTGAAACATGAACACAATTAATTTCTGTAATTTCTCTTGCCTCTAAATTTCAGCCTCATTTACGCTCTTCCAGGGTCTTGGAGGCACGTGTATGCATATATATGTGTTTATGTATACATATATACACATACAAAGAAGGGTTTGCAACCCCAAAGATTTTGAAAATCACTGCAATAGGAGGGATCAATTTGTAATAAGCAGTACATGGCTTTCCCACACTGTACTATAAATATGTGTAGTCAGCCAAATTATAAAAGAGGGAGAAAGACAGTGATGAGAGACAGAGAAAAGAGGGTAGAGGGGAGGGAGAGAGAAAATGTAAAAATTCCATAATATGTTTCAGTTTGAAAAATTAACCATTTTTGCCTCTCTTTTAATTTTTTTTTAACAACTTGGGATTTCTCTCACCTACTGGTTCATCTTATGAGAAAGTATCTTTGTATAATTTAAATTTTTTAAAGTACAATAAAAAACATTAAGTATAGTGAAGCCTCCAGACTCTGTTATTTCAGAATTTATTAGATGACTTTAATATTGGCTGGAAGGTTACTGCTGTATAAGCACAACAAAGTGTTTCCTAAGGAAATTTAAGTATAACTACTCCCCCCATTTCTTGGGGTTCAACTTTGAGAATGAATTGCTGTCAAACACTTCATAGAGTCAAAACTTTGCAATTCAACAATTAATATTCTAATTCCTAATAAGTATCCAATACTTAAACACAGTTGAAGGATGAATTTTGTTATCCTCTGTTGTTTTTAAGTATTTGAAAAGAGACCCTCGGGGCAGGTAGGTGGCACAGTGAGTAGAGCATTGGGCCCTGGAGTCAGGAAGGACCTGAGTTCAGATCTGACCTCAGACACTTAATGCATGTACAAATAACCTAGCTGTGTGACCTTGGGCAAGTTACTTAACCCCAATTGCCCCCCAAAAAGCAAAAAAAAAGAAAAAGAAAAAAAAGAAAGTGACCAAACTTAGTTCCTTAAAAATGTTTGATAAATAGGCTTTTCATTAAAACCACTTTCTAGTGTAGTTTAGTGCTACATTTTGGCACTTAAAATAGAGGTGGATAGGAAGAGAAAAATAATAGTAAATGGGCAAATATGAAAAAAATATTTATTCTGCATCAGCTAAATGATAGTACAATAATTAAAAATGTAAAACCATAGGAAAATGCCATCTGTTCCCATATTTAAACAAATATTAAAAACCTCTTCAGAATGGGAGAGAGAGGCTTGAAAAGTATTCCTTTTAATTTTATTAACTCCAGGTCTCCCAAAACAATGATTTTCAGTCTTCTTGACTTTTAACACCCTATCATTGATATCATAACATCTCTGAACTTGTCTTCAAAGTTCATGATTTGTTTGCATGTGTATGTGAAGTGAATAAAAATTAATTTTATTTGGGGAAATTTTTGAGGAATTTATAGTAAAAAAAATATATATTATATATGTATAAATGTGTGAAATAATTGGAAGACACTCTGTGGTACTATTTGTAATCACATTACTCCAATGAAATATTTTTATGTATGAATGTTGCTGACTTTTTATATTATTGGATAAGATAATAGTAAAGACATTTTCTGCTCAGACAAACCATAGCTATATGTCTGGAGTAAAAGTTGTAATAAGATATTTCTTAAATATCCAACTTGAATTTGAGACGTTGCAAATGATAGTGAATTTGAGTTATATTTATTTGTCTTTTTATTTTATTCTCTTTCTTTTTTACTCTTTATATCCTTCTATTGTTTTAAGTAGTCTGAGGCTTAAGTGTCTAGAGTTTCTGTTAGGACTATGTAACAAGGGCAGGAGCAACATGTTAGGTTTTAAAGCAGGTAAATTATCTTATAAAGCCACATTAAAAATAACATCCCTGTGCCTTGTCATTTTTATATATTGGGTTCATTTCCAATTGTCATGTTACTATCTTCCTGCCAACTTCCTACTGAAAACCTGTAATTCTGACAGTTTCACTGTGTTGAGACTCCAAAAACCTGGCATAATGATTATTGCTAGCTTCAAGTTGTATGTGTTTTTGCTTGAAAGATATAATGAAAGAAAATTTCTTTTGTGATGCTCAGTAAAATACTTTATGACATTCCTTGGTTGGAATTTCTCCACTGAATGAAATTTCTAGAGACTCTTCATAGGTGTGTCCAGGCCCTCTCTAAAAAAGAAACCAACAAATGATCTTTTGATTGGGAAAAATGATGAAGGCTAAAAACTGTAGGAATTTTATGGAGAAAGGCACTGTATAAATACAAAATACAATTGCTATTTGTTGTACTTCATTAACAATTTGTACTCAGGGCAATTTTTTATTACTGTTTTTTATAATGTTCTTGTTAGATTCCATTGAATCTAGCAATAGTCACTTGCTATTGTAGTTGTTACCATTACAAGATTATCTTGTTTTAATGGAATCAGATTAAACCATGGAAAAGGAAGATTTTTATACTAAAAATAATTTTAATGAGAACCTCAGGATATTGCATATAAATCTTATTAACCAGAATGCAAATACATGCTGAATTGATATCACATGTGTATCTGATAGTCCAACTAGGGGGAAATTTTTTACTTTTCTGTCCTATCTATAACCCTCAGGCAGCAGTGTTGCCCATGTTGTAGCAAGGTGATGATTTTACTTGTAGGTGGCTCTGTAAGTATGGTGCCAAGTTGCATTTCCTGACTGACAGGTACAGTTACATGCTTGGGAATCTCAATAGATTTGGGATTTTTTTCTTCCAGAACATTTCCTAACATACTTAGATCTCCTGAGGAAAGTTAAAGGGATTTCATTATCAGCATTAGTCAGTTTTCAATCCCCTAATCTGATTTAATGAATAGTACTTTGGAGAGTCTGAAGATAATTAGAACACCATACATAGTTTGTCAGTTCTTTTTCCTATTCCCAAAGTCTTCAACCCTACTCCACTTCAATTTGAAAAAAAATTTGCATCACACCCTGAAGCATATTCAGGTGAGAATGTGAGTGTTAGGCTCTTTTGAAAGAGATGTGTGTGTGTGTGTATTTTTATATATATGTGTGTGTATATCTGTGAAATACAAATGCATTTGTGAATTTGCACTAAGTATTTGAGTGTGTGTTTTGATTTAGCTATTTTTATATATAATGTATATGTATATATAGTTACATGGATGATGTTTAAAAAATTCAATTTAATTCAGATTTTGGCACCTGATGGCTTCAAAAGAGAACATACTAGCTGATAATGCTAGTAAGAGAATTTCTAGCTGACTTGTATCTTAATCTCTTGTTTAAAATATCTTAATTGAGAATAGGCTATCACTAGTAGATGTTATAGCTCAAGAATGTATGCAGACATAGAAACTTCACCATGTGAAAAAATTGCTATCTCTCAAGTAACTTAAATATTTATCATTTCAAATCAGTTCTTTCTTAGTTTTTTGTTTTTTTATTATTATTCTTTTGTTGCCTTTCATCCTATAGGGTACAGCTGCCCTTGAACTTCGTAGTTTTTGATCATTCATGTGCAGCCATCAAATTGTCTGTAACATTTTAAAACTGAGGCTCCATGGTGTTTGTGAAATAATTTCACATAAATGTTTGGACTTTGGTTTCTTTAGAATATGATGCTGGTTGCTGTATGAAGAAAAGCATAATTATAATTCAAAGACTTTTTGCCTGAAGCCTATAGGACAGATGCATCTGATTAACTTTGGTGAAACTGGCCTGTTATTGTAATGTAGATGTTTTCAGGGTTGGAAGGCTATTTTAAAAGGCATGCATGATTTTTTTTAAAGAGACAGTGAAGAGTTTTGCAACAGACATTCTATCTCAGTCTGCTTCATTTTTGCAAAATTTTGTTTTCTAGTGGGACTTCTCCATTAGCCTGTCTGAATGCAATGCTTCACACCAACACTCGTGTAGGGGATGGGACATTCTTCAAAATCCCTGGGAAATCAGGACTTTATGCTCTTAAAGTAAGTTGGATTCTTCTGCAAATAATATCCATTAATTTATGAATACATTTTCCTTATTCATAAGAAAATAGAATAGAAACAGAATTAGACTCATGGAGAGGAGTGGTGAATAGGCATTGACCCTAAAACCTAATTGTTTTCATATGTCTTAGAATGCAATTGATAATAAAAATTAGTTGACACTTTATAATTTTTTTTTTCCAGGAAAAGAGTACCTCTGTTCTTGGTTCTGACATATGGCAAAAAAAAATATTGAATTGTTTCTTAAAACGATTATAGTTTTTCAGAGTTTTAGGTAGGAATTTCTTAGATTGTAAAGCCCCTTAATGATGAAGTGAAAAATTTTGTGAAAAAAAAAATAGTTTTTTGTAAATGATCCAGAGGAAATAGTAGTAATTAAATCTGCAGGCTTCTTACTAAGAGTGGAGTAACTGAAAAGGAAAACAAGATACCTCAAACTTAATTATTTCAATACCATTGATTTTCTTTGTCATTAAAAAATTGACATTAACTAGAATTCTTTTAGCAAAGTCTCATTGCCTTTTTTTTTTTTTTTGCTTTTTAATAGCCTATATTTTGAAAGAGTAAAATCAGTGTGACCTTTATTACTTAGAGTTTTTTAAAAGGCTATATTTTTCCTTAAATGTTGATGAACAGTATTTATAATTTATTACCTTATCTCAACAAGATTTTTATTTTTTAAACAAAGCTCATTATACTAAAATACTTTGGACTGTTACCAGATAATTTCTCATAGATGCTAGGCCTTTAAAAAAATTACAGCAGTTTTTTTTTTCCTTAAAAGTGTTTACTTACTTGTTTCTCCCCTTATAGCAAGCAGCCTGGGCATTTAGCCTGACTAAACTCTGGAATCTTTAACAATTTTTTTTTTTTGGCACAGGGAATGAGGGAGAATAGGAGGAAAACAAAACAAAAAGTAATTCACTTTGGATATATGTATGTTGGAATAGAGAGGCACATGTTATAAATAGGTAACCTTTTAATTTTTTAGAAGTCATTATCAGTTTTTTAATTTTATTTCAGTTTTTTTTCCTATAAGAAGTGACTAGTACAGATGAAGGTAATTACTGTTGAAATTCAAAGTAATATGTGATAATTTGCTGTATGTATTTTAAAAATATTATTAATATTTTGTGTTGCTAATTTGTATTTCTTTCTATTTCTTTCCCTTATTCTATAGAAGGAAGAATCTTCATGCCCGGCTGATGGAACATTGGATTTAGGCTGTGAATCAGAATTAGATGGCACGGAAATGGCTGAAGCAAACAATAGTAATGGAGAAGAAAATGGAGGTAGGTGTGAAGACTTTCAAGATATGTGACCGTGTTCTGTTATGTATTCTACTTGCATGTGGTTATGATAGTTTGTTAAATATGTTTCAAAATGGTGTAGTTTCAGCAAAGGAAATATTTTTTCTATGTCCTTACATTCTAGATATGTGTTAGGTTACATGTTCATGTAGAGGATTAAACAGTTACTAAAAGGAGCAGTCTGGAGAAGAGGGGGTGTGTGTGTGTGTGTGTGTGTGTGTGTGTGTGTGTGTGAAGTGTTTATTGTTCTGGGAAATTATATTTTTCTCTGTAATGTTCTCAGTAGATACATTCCTCTCATGATATGACAATAAGGGATATAGCGTTTCTAATGGATTGATTCTGGATGAAAATTAGAAAGACCCATGTTCTACCTTTCAGTCTGCTGATTTTCTTTGTGACCCCAGGCAGATTCTATAATCTGAAATGAAAAACTAACACTTATCTTTTGAGACACATTATGTTCTTGGTTGTCTTACTTAATAAAATATTAAGCTCTTTCATTTTCTGTATTGAACTATTGTTTTTTTTTAAATCAGTAACTGTGAAGAATTTATGCTTAGAATTCTAAGAAATAAAGTTGTAACATTAAAGACTTATGATTTTTATATGTATAATGCATAAAATAGAGTAAGTGCTTAATAAATATTTGTTGACTACCTGCTGGCATTTTGTGCCTTACCTGTGCTTGTGCTGCCTTACTCTCCACACTCGGTCTGCTTTCCCATTAATAGGCTCAAAAGGATACTTTGGGAAGGAAATTGTATTAAGCATAGTTGCCATCACTATTATTTAAATTTAAAAGCCTCATTTGAGCATTAGACTGAAGACATTATTACATTTTATTAAGTATAACAAAAGACTCTTTGTAGTTCTTAAGCTAAATGGGTGCTCTTATGTTGGTTTACTTTTTCATAATCTTTATGAGACTCATGGTAATGGTTGAGAAAATCCTCTCCTGCTACTCCTATAGAAATTCTTCAAAAACCTGACAACATGCTTCATATATGGAGTTTTTCTTCCTATCTCATTTGTGATCAGGATTGGCTGTCAGATACCATCTGAAGATTCATATTATTCTAATTACAATTTGGACCAGGATAGACTGCTGTCACATAGAATTAGAGAGACAACAGTGAAAGAGACAGACATAGCAGTTTCTGATTTCTTGGGTGGTCTGATTGTAGTGACAGGAAATGAACTTTTATACTGAATAGTTAAATGTAAAAATACTTTTTGAGGGAGGACTCTACTTGAAACTTCTGTTTGAGTTAGCTATGGTATTGTGGCAAGGACACCATATTTGAAATCCAAGGATATGGGTTCCATTTCCAACTCTGCTGTTTGCTGCCTTTGTAATCTCAAATTACTTTATCTTTCTAGGACTTAGTTTCCTAATCTCTGCTTTGAAGGGGTTGGGTTTCATGATCTGATCTCTAAGGTTGTTTTGCATCTTAGTTCCTGTGTACCCTATGCCAAAAATCATGTCTCTTAATTTCATGTGAACCTATAACTATAATTGCCCAGACAAAATGACTATAACTAGTTTTCCTAAGAATTTTTTTCCTCATTGAATTTCTTTGGGGGAGAATAGAAAGCAAGGGATAATAGCACTATCCAGAACAGTAGTTTGTTTACTGAAACAGTTCTAAACTGTTCCCCTTTTACTTCTGGCAGCAAACCACATTGCTTCTTTCTGGACCAAGTGCTTCCTGACTGCTGAAGCAAATCCTCTTTTGTGTACTGCCTATTGTTGCAGCCTTAAGAGGCATTTCCAAATAAAGGCAATTGTAGGAAATTAAAGAGACATGGTCAGGATTGGTCCACATACCTCCATTTCTATAGGCAAGATAATTGAGTTTTAAGATTAAAGAAATATCCCTATTATAGAAGAAGGGAGCCCTCACCTTTTCCAAATCAAGGATCAAAATTTCTTTAAAAAGTGACACTAATGAACCTGACCTGGTAAGCCTCCTGAAAGCAGTGCAATTTTATTTTATTTTTTTTGCTTTTTGGAGGGCAATTGGGTTTAAGTAACTTGCCCAACGTCACACAGCTAGACGTGTGTGTGTTAAATATCTGAGGCTGGATCTGAACTCAGGTCCTGCTGACTCTGGGGCTGGCACTCTACTCACTGCGCCACCTAGCTGTGCCCATATATCCACTTTTTAAAGAATGAGCTACAGGGGCGGCTAGGTGGCACAGTGAGTAAGAGCGCCAGCCTCAGGAGTTGGGATGACCTGGGATGACCTGGGATGACCCGGGATCGAAACCGGCCTCAGAAAATGAGCGCCCACACATAAATAATGACTAGCCACGTAACCTCGAGCAAGTTAACCCCAATTGCTTTTAAGAAAAAAAAAAGAATGAGCTACATAAGGGTAAGCTTTGTGGAAAGCAAGGTGATACAGTGGATAGAGCACTGGGTTTCAAATCAGGAAGACTCATTTTCATGAGTTCAAATTTGGTCTCAGAAACTTACTAGCTGGGTGACCCTGGACAAATCACTTAACCCTCTTTTCCTCACTTACTCATCTGTAAAATGAGTTGAAGGAGGAAATGGCAAACTACTCCAGTATATTTGCCAAGAAAATGCCAAAATGCGGTCACAAAGAGTTGGACATGACTGAAATGAGCAAACAACATCTTAGCATTATGCTTGATCTGATTGTAGTTAGTGCTTAAAAATTATTTCCTGATGTGATTTCATAGGTTGAACTAAGTAATAATTTCAACTACACATAACTAACTAAAGAGGAAATGATTGTTCCAAAGTAAACATACAAAGGTACTTTGGAAAGAGCAAGGGAGCAGTAAGTAGATCAAATCACCATCTGTCATCATACTTTTACTCTCCCATTCCTCTTACAGAGACATCATAGCAGAATGAATAGTGTTTAATTTGCAGGCAGGGAGAACTGGGCTCAAACCTTAGCTCTAATGCTTATTAGCTAGGTGACCCTGGGTGTGTTACTTAATTTCAGTTTCTTCATCTAAAAAAAGAGGATGATAGTGGCACCTGTTTCACAGGAGTATTATGAGGATCAAATGAAAAAAAGTTAATGAATTGTTTTGAAAATCTTAAAAGTACCACAGAAATGTTAAGTAATATTATCATGTGATGAAAGGGTAGGGAGAGCTGATAAGAAATCAGCTGAGAAGAAATCTATATACATAGCTATACATGTATCTAATCTATTGTATATATTTCTCCCTTGATATACAATATATACTCAGGCAGTCACAGGATTGTTGACATTTGCTATATCATCAAGTGAATAAGAAGACAGGAATTTTAGAGAAAAGGAAGTAGTTCTCAAGTCTGCAAGTAGTGGCAAGAACAGCAGTGAGCTTTACTCTTAATTGTTTGGAGTAAAATTATAAAAAAAAAGATATTTTAATTCTGTATTTAGTCTATTTTGGTCCAGTTTTTAGGGCAACTGAGTTTTTGTTTAATATTGGGCAGTATTCTAGGGAGACATTTTATCTGATCTGTTCAAAGAAATAATTCATTTTCTGTTTGAGGAAACAGTGGGAATACTATCATTCTTTTTTTTTTTTTTTTTTTTGCTTTTTGGAGGGCAATTGGGGTTAAGTAACTTGCCCAAGGTCACACGGCAAGTTTTTTTTTTGTTGTTGTTTTGTTTTGTTTGTGCGTTAAGTGTCTGAGGCCGGAACTGAACTCGGGTCCCTCTGACTCCAGGGCCAACACTCTACTCACTGCACTGCCTAGCCGACCCGGGAATACTATCATTCTTAATGTTTATAAGGCATAGAATAGTATTCACTCACTTTTAATTCTCTGTAAGTTATACTGTATACATTTTGCTAAACAATTCTTTATTCAACGCTTTGGCTTCTCAACTACTTCTCATGTTAATAAGAATCAGGCTTACCAACTAAAGTAAACTGTTCAAAGTTTACTAGTTAAGCTCTAGAGATCAAAGATTGATTTAGGTGAATCATTTGATATATCTATGTTGACAACCCATGACCATTTATGTCAATATAAGTATAGATCTATGTCACCCAAAGAAAATGTTTTGAATTTTGTGAGCTATTTTGGTCAGAGATTCATGTGTGTATGAGAGTAGTTTACTGAATATAAGCACATCTCAGGACTTTGATCACACGTTTGCTATTTTAAGTAGACTACCTACTGTTAAGGTACTTGCATGGCATAGGCATACTTATATCAGTTTTGTTTGATATGGGCCATATGTGAGTAGCATTTTTTTTTACACTATTTACCAAATTTTCTATTAACAGGGAAACAAAGGAGTTACTGTTTTTTTTAAATCTCATTATGCTTCACATTAGAAATCAACATCAACTACATCCTTGTATTTTTAAAATGGGGATTCTCGAAGCAATTATGGAGAAACTGGAGAAAGTACAATTTTCATCCAGCATAGATCAAACAGTGGTCTGCTTGTTATTAAACCTAATAACTTTCAGGGATAGCAGCATTGTAGTGGGGGTTTGAGTATTCTAAAGGATTCTTTATTAAAGAAGGAAAAAAAACCCTGATAGAGAACATATATCCTATCCTTCAGTCTGTAGGATTCTTAGTAAAAATAATGATTTAGTCACCCAAAGAATTTAAAAGTTTAAAAATTACCCTTTGTGACCAGCTTTTATAAAGAGGCCCCTGATTTTATACTTTTTGGCAAATTTGTTATTAACTTAATGAAACTTTATTCATTTGGTTTATTTGTTTTCCTTGGCCCAGAGGTTGATCTTTTTCCTTTTTAGAAATGGGAAAATGCTGTCAAGTGGTCTGAAGTATATGGATAAAGATCTTTGTTGAGATATCAGTTACATATGGTTAAGCAGCTTCTCAGGGTGCATGATTGCCTAGGGAACCTGAAGGTAGATTTTGGTTCTGGGGCCATCTGGCAGTAGTCAGATTGACATTTCGTCAGCAGCAATTCACACACTAGTAGAAGAAGGAAAAGTGAAGGCCTTCATGGGTGCAGAAGAAAGTGAGAAGAACTTGTTTAAACTATCTCTATAGATCTGTCCTGCTGTGATCCCTTTGGATTCTATTTCCTTATGCTGTGAAATAGACTTTTTCTTTTCTTTTTTTAAATTTTTTTTTATTAAACAAATGCTTTATTAACTTCTGTTTTACATCATTCATTTCCGCCAGATTTTGAGTTACAATCATTTTCCCCCCATTATTCCCCTACCCAATCTCCCAGAATAGCAGTCCCACAAGATATCACTTCCTCCAATCTGCTCTCTCCCATACCTTCTCCCATACCCCCTTCGACTTTTCCATTAGAGGAAGGTGAATCTTTGTGTCCCAATGCCTGCACGTCTTATCTCCCAATTATAAGCAAAAGAGTATTAATAATAGTATTTATATATATTTGAAACATTTCATCTTAAGACCTTGAATTTCAGATCCATTTCCTTCCTCCCTTGTCACCCATTCCCTCTGGGAGATAAGTAATTCAGTATATGTTGTACATGTCTAGCTATGCAAAACATTATCATAGTACATATTGTACAAGGCTGCTTACAATTCCCTCCCACTCATCCCACCCCCCACCTGGTCCATTCCCCACATGATCCTGTCCCTCTTCTATAGTGGGTACTTCCAACCACCCCTCCCCCCAAGGATGCCCTCCCTTCCATCTTCCCTCCTCTCATCCCCCTTCCCCCTAATCTGCTGCAGGTTGAGATGTCCCATTTAGTATGTATGTCATTCTCTCCCTGAACCAAATTCAATGAGAATGTGGATTTGCCTTCCTATTCTTCCCCCCCCTTACAACCACTTTCCCTTGCTTCTTCTACATAAGATAGTTTACCCTACCCTGTCTCTCCCCATCTCCTCTTGCCACTTTCCTCTCTCACCTCATAATTCATCCCTTGAGTATTCTCCCTTCCCAACAAATTCAACCTATGCCCTCTATCCACATATAACTGTAACCATCTACACACACATTCACATATGTACTCATATGACCACACACCCTTCTTCCATTATTTTCATAATGAGAAAGATATCATCAGTCACCGTTATTGCTTTTCCATATAGGAATGTAAATAGTTCAACTTTGATAAGTTCCTTTTGATTTCTTTTCACTGATTACCTTCTCAGGAATCTCTTCCTTCTTGTGTCTGGATGTCAAATTTTCTATTCAGTTCTGGTTTTTTCCTCAAGAATGCTTGAAAGTCCTCTATTCCACTGAATGACCATATTTTCCCCTGAAACAAAATACTCAGTTTTGCTGGGTAGGTGACCTTGGGTTCATTCCCAGTTCTTTTGCCCTCTGGAATATCATATTCCATGCCCTTCGATCCCTCAGTGTAGAAGCTGCCAGGTCCTGGGCTATTCTGATTGTGTTTCCACAATATTGAAATTGTTTCTTCCTGGCTGCTTGAAGTATTTTCTCCTTGATCTGGGGATTCTGGAGGCTGGCTATAATATTCCTGGGAGTTTTCTTTTGGGGTCTTTTTCAGGAGGTGATTGGTGGATTCTTTCAACCTCTATTTTGCCCTCTGGATCTAAAACATCAGGGCAATTTTCCTTGAGAATTTCTTGAAGGGTGATTTCTAGGTTCTTTCCTTTGATCATGGCTTTCAGGTAGTCCAATAATTTTTAAATTGTCTCTCCTGGATCTATTCTCCAGGTCAGTGGTTTTTCCCATGAGATATTTCACATTGCCTTCTAATCTTTCATTTGTTTGGATCTGCTTAACAGCATCTTGATTTCTCATAAAGTCATTAGCTTCCATTTGCTCCAGTCTAACTCTGAAGGAATGAATCTCCTCAGTGAACTTTTGAGATTATTTTTCCATCTGGCAAATTCTGCTTTTTCATGCATTCTTCTCCTCATTGCCCTTTTGGGCCTCCTTTGCCATTTGAGTTAGTCTATTTTTTAAGGTGTTGTTTTCCTCAGTCAGGCTGTTGACCCTCATTTCATACTTTTCCTGCATCCTTCTCATTTCTCTTTCCAATTTTTCCTCCACTTCTCTTATTTGATTTTTAAAGTCCTTCTTAAGGTCCTCTATGGCCTGCAACCCACTCATGTTTACCCCTGGGGCTTTTGGAGCAGGACTTCTGACCTCACAGTCCTTTTCCTGCTCTATGCCCCCAAAACAGGAGTCTAGGGTTGCATTTTTCTGTTTCCTTTGCCTTGGCATGTTGCCACTTAATTGCTTGACTTTTGGGCTTGTTGCCACACTATGGCTTTAAGGCCAGATAGAGGAATTTTCGTCCCGAACATGTGGGGGGCAACTTCCGTTTCTGGCAAGCTGGAAACCCACCCACGACTTCCACCCTAGATCACAATCCAGATCCAGGGAGGTTAAAGCAAGAGCGATTACCCCCCAAGACTGATCGCTGGATCTCGCTACGGTTCTGCAGGCTGGGAGCCGGGGCTGCCTCTGAAAACTACAAAATGGCGTGTCTCCTCAGCGGCTTCTAGCCCCCAGGGGAGGAAGCTGACGCATTCCCCAAATACTGGTCCCAAAGTCCATAGGACACTAACCTCTTACTTTGTCCTAGGCATGTCTATGTTGATAATTCTGGAGTTGCCACAGCTCCTGGTGTTCTGGGGTTCCTCCAGCAGGCTGTTGGCCCTGCTGCCCTGGGGCTAAAACCTCGGTTCACGCGGACCTCAGCTCTGGCTCAGCTCAGCTCCTGCGCTCTGCGCGCTGTACGCTGCCAGGTCCCAGACAGCTGCGCTGGTCCTTCCTGCAGGGCTGCTCGGCTGTCCTCAGCGGGAGGTTAGCTTCTCTGTGTTGTTCTGTAGGTGCTGGGCCTCCAGAAGTTTTTCAGAGTCCCCTTTTACATAGTTTGGGGGGAATCTGGGGGCAGAGTGGCTTGGATGAGCTGTTTCTACTCTGCCATTTTGGCTCCGCGAAATAGACTTTTTCTTGCTAGATTTTCTATGTTTTCCAAGAACACTTTCCCTACTCTTTAATGGGAGTGTTTACAAACTAGAAAATGTTCTACTTATGAGAGAGAGTGAGAGAGAGAGGGAGAGAAGAGTGTGTATGAATCTGTGAGGTCTCTCACAGACACTGGGGTGTGTGTGTGTGTGTGTGTGTGTGTGTGTGTGTGTATACACCCACCTATAACCCGATGGTGGGTCCCATCATGCTACCTTTCCCCTTGATCCCCACTCAATAATTGCCTCCAGGAGCAAATACAGAATACTCTGATAGTCCAGTCAAAGCCCTTCCTAACCTAGTCTCCTCTGACCTTTCCTGTCTTCCTTCCTGACATCTTCCTTCCCAACACATATTCTTTGATTCAGTGATACTGGCCTATTAGCTGTTCCAAAACAAGACATTGTATTTCCAGACTCTAGGCATTTTTTTTTTGCAGTCCCCCATGCCTGGAATACTCTTCTTCCTCTACTCTGTTGACCTCCCTGACTTCTTTTATATCTCAACTAAAATCCTCTCTTTGTAGGGGAGCCTTCTCTCTAATCTCTCTTAATCCCAGCACTTTCCTTCTTTTAATTACTTCCCATTTATTCTCTATGTAGTTTGCTTTGTATATATTTATTTTCATGTTGTCTCTCACATTAGATTGTAAGTGCATTGAGAGTAGGGACTATTTTCTGCCTCTTTTTCTATCTCCAGTTCTTAGTATAGTGCCTGACATATAGTTGGTGCTTAATATATGCTTATTGAGTTGAATTGAGTGAGGAAGGAGAAGTATTGCAGGCTAATTGAAGAATAAGAAAAGGACTAAGTATTCCAAATATGTGTAGATCAAGGTGCAGTGGGCAGTGTTTGTCACCCAACACATTATCAGTTCTTACTCTCATATTCTTTACTAGAGTAGGACAGTTTTTCTGTGTTACAAAGTTTGTACTTATTTTCGATAGAATTTAGCCAGTATTAGCCCATCTGCTTTGTTCTGGAGAATTAGAAAAATTCCTCTAATCTGGAAATTATACTACTGTACTTACAGATGGAAGAAAACACAGGAAGGTTAACAGTCTTTTCAAACAGAAAGAGTCTTTATCAAGAAATGAAGGACTTCTTTCTGCATATTTCTGTTTCCATCCTCCCTTCTTTTATTGAAACCTGCAAGTTCCATAAAATACTAAATGTATGGGGCGACTAGGTGGTGCAGTGAGTAGAGTGTCAGCCCTGGAGTCAGAAGGACCTGAGTTCGGATCCGACCTCAGACACTTAACGCACACACAAACAAAAACCTAGCCGTGTAACCTTGGGCAAGTTACTTAACCCCAATTGCCCTCCAAAAAGGCAAAAAAACCAAAAAACAAACAAACAAAAAATACTAAATGTATATATGTCTTGTCTCACTATGTATTCTTTTTTTATAAAGGGTGTGTGAACATCTGTTCACTCTCTAACCTGAGTCAACTCACTCTACATTGCCCTGGCAGGTCTAGGATCCCAGAGGATTACCATCATTTGTTTCCCTTGAAACTTTTTTAGGATCCTACGGGCTTCTGGGCTAAGCCTGATACAGGCCTTTCTTTTGGTAAGTTAAGTTCAATATCAGAAGAAAATGAGTTGGTCATTCTGCAATTAACAAAAGGAGATTTACTTAGCCATAGCAGTAGAAGATAAAACAAAGATAGACATTGAGAGACTCCCAAGTTAATTTAGCTAAGCAAAGCTCCCATCATTATACATAAACCAATCGAGTGAAGGTACCTCTAGCTTTCTGGGAGTACTTTTTCCTCTGGCAGTGAAGAAGTGATATCAGCAGTCTGAGCCAAACCAGAGGCAAGTCTGAGTACCTTTTAAGGAAAATCTAGCCTAATTTGCATGGTAAAGGGGTTTTGGATATTGTTTCTACCACTCTGCACTCCTTAATGGTAAGGTTTATAAAGTCTTCAAGTGGATCTTCCACCACTTAAATAACTTTAGGACAGTTAATGATCAACCCTAACCTACCATTGTTCATGAAATCTAAGCAGCACCAAAGGAAGAAGAGAAAAATTAAAACAGAAATACAGCAAAAGCAAAACAATCAGGGAAACAGTTCCTTTAAGGATCAACTGAATCTGGAAGAGTCCTAGAAAGGACTGAGTTCCAAGCCTAAAATATCAGGTCCATGTGGTAGATGATACCAAATATTTCCAGTTCACAGTGAGTCAGTATAAAAATTTAAATGTCTTCCCTATACTTCTCACTCCCACCCCTTGACTCTTATTGAAAACATCAAAGCCATTTAATATGAACTTCTTTTTTCTTTTCATTTCAGACCCCTTAATATCATGTCTTAATCTCTTTTTCCTTATTTCTAGTCTTTGACAAAGATTTGTTACATCCCCTTGCCAATTCCTTTACATGTATACTTAATCTCACCCCTTCCAACTTCTCCAGAAGTTTGCATCCTGAACATTCCCTTTTTATTTTGAATTTTCTATCTCTTCTTATCTATTTTTTCCTTCTCTAATTCCTTCAGACATTCCCAAGTAGTTCTTTATCCTTTAAAAACCTATCACTAGACTCTATCATCTCCTTAAACTGTGGCCCAGTTTATCTCCCCTATTTTTCAGCCATACTCCTTGAAAAAGTTATCTATACCTGCCGCTACTCCAATAGCTCCCTGCTGTCATAGGCATAAAATACAGATGACTCTGTTTAGCTTTGTAGGCTTCTTAAAACCATGCTCCAACCTAGCTTTCCAGCCCCATTGGGTATTATTGTCCTTTCTCACTCTGGGATTCAGCCAAAGTTGCTTTTTTTTCCTGTTCCTCACATACTATATTCCATATCCCATCCTAATGCCATTATAATAACTTCTCAAACGAACCCCTTGCTCACCACCTCAGCCCCAGGCTTGTATCTGCCAAATAGAATCTCTCTTTCTTTTAAAATTGTGGCTTAAACGCTGAGTTAAGTGCTGGTTTGCTTACTTTATGTTTGTGCTATACATACATGCACACATGTGTGCACATGCAGATATACATATATGTGTGTATACTTGTGCCTATATATTTATATAGGTACTTTTTGTCTCGTTAGGATGTAAAATCCTTGAGAGTGGGTAGTATTTCGTTTTTTGTACTTGCACTCACAGCACCTGATACATAATAGGTCCTGAATAATACTAATGATACATTGTTGGATGTGTATTGTTCTGGGTCTTACTCAGGGCTGTTAATTTCTTTTTAGTTTGCTCTTTTCCACTCTGACTTTTCCATTGACTGTGTCTGAGACCTGCTGTTTGCTTTGTTTTTAGCATCAGAAGAGGGAAAACTTTTTTTTGTGTGTGTGCTTATTATGGGATAATTCTCCTGACTTAAATGTTGTCTTCCTTTCTAGACTAAGGATAGACAAGGCCTGCCTCTTTCAAAGTCCCTTTCAACTCTGTAATTCTCTAACCTTTTCAAGTGAATTGAAGTTGAGAGGTATATTAATTCCTTATTTTATCAATGGGAAGATACTAATGTTTTCCACATTGTTTTCCTTTCAGTTTTATTGATAGTACCTGGATATTCAGCTTAATTACTTGTTTTTGTTGGACATATCCCTCTATTCATAGTTGTCTAAATGGAGATTGATATCTCTGTAATTATATTTATAGCACTATTGTGCTTAATTATACTGATTTCTTGGCAGTGCATTTCCACTTTGAATACAACAGGGAACTTATTTGAAACTGCATCATTTGGAGTTTTTACTTGGGAAGATTTAAGGGAGGGACAGCTTTGTAAAGTAATACCCAAAATCAGGGGTGTCAGACTTATCAGCATTCCACAGATCTCCTGAGTACAGCTGTGATCAGATTAAAATGTAATTGAGAAATGTTTAACAAAACAAATAAAAATAAAACCCACCATAGATAATATTCATTTGTGGTTTTATAAATCAATATGTAGCCTGTAGGGATTTCTTTCTAATGGAGTTTGATACTGCTTCCCTAAAACTTACTTTTCTTAATTCATCTTAGCAAAACCCAGTTCCTGCTTAGGGCAAATCTCTATGCTAGGGGTTGGGGATTCAAAGATAAAAAATAAATCATCTCTTAAGGAGCTTAAATTTTGCTGGAGGGGAAAGAATATATAAGAAAGTAACTGCAAAGTATAAATGAAGTCATAATAAAGCAATATCATGTGGGACATAGTGCTGATAGGGGAATTAGGAAAGGGCTGAGTGGCAACTAAACTGCACTTTGAAGGAAGCTAGGTAATATATATTATGGAGGTATAGAAGGAATTAGTTCCAGATATTAGAGGCAGCTTTGTAAAGAAGTAGATGTGGGTATAGGCTTATGAACCAGTTTGTCTAGCATGGAGAATGTAGGAGGAGGATTCATAGGTAATTAATCCATTCTGTCTTGGCCACCCCAGAATTTGTCATTGGAACTTTTCTAATCTCTGAAACCACACAGATTTTAACAGATATTCCCCAAAAGTGACACTTGGCTCTTGTTTTTTTTGTTTGTTTTTGTTTTTGTTTTTGCTTTTTGGAAGGCAATTTGGGTTGTGACTTGCCCAAAGTCACACGGCTAGTAAGCTTGTTAAGTTTCTGAGGCCAGATTTGAACTCAGGTACTCCTGACTCTAGGGCTGGCTAGCTGCCCCCAGTGGCTCTTGTTTTTTAATCAGGTAAGGGAAGATTGGGATTTTTCCAGAGAGATTTTACTAATAAAAGAAAATGTGCAAAGCATCAAATTTAAGAGTTTATAGAGAATAGAAATATTTTCTAAGGTGATGATGTTCTTATTTCACATTAGTTGGTATATCTTTTTTTTTTTTTTAAGCAATTGGGGTTAAGTAACTTGCTCAAGGTTACACGGCTAGTCATTATTTATGTGTGGGTGCTCATTTTCTGAGGCCGGATTTGATCTTGGGTCATCCCAACTCCGAGGCCGGTGCTCTTACTCACTGCGCCACCTAGCTGCCCCGTTGGTATATCTTAAAGAGGCCAATTGTAGCTCTCATCTGATTGGAGGAGCTGTGTTTGAGGATGACCTTTCCTTGGTGAGTTTTAGTTATTCCTTGCAAAGTCAAACAGAATTTTGAAGTTGAAAAGGGACCTTCCATCCCATGCAATAGAACCATGCAGTCCAATTGAGAACAGAAAAAAAAAAAACCCAAACATTCCTAGTATTGCACATTGTACAAATGATCATCTTGCCTTTGCTAGAAAACAATTTATGAAGGAGAATCTAATACATTTTGAAGCGGTCCTTTAGGTTTCAGATCATTCTGAGTGTTAAGACTTTCCATCTACGTACAGCTTAAATCTCTGCCTCTTTATATTTCCCAGTTATTTGCCTTAATTTTGTTTTGGGGGCCAAGAAGATTTAAGTCTAATTTACCTTCCAGGGAAAAGCCCTTAAAATATGTGAAGATGGGGGGCGGAGCCAAGATGGCAGAGTAGAAACAGCTCTTCCAAGCTATTCTGCCCCCAGATTCCCCCCAAACTATGTAAAAGGGGACTCTGAAAAACTTCTGGAGGCCCAGCACCTACAGAACAACACAGAGAAGCTAACCTCCCGCTGAGGACAGCCGAGCAGCCCTGCAGGAAGGACCAGCGCAGCTGTCTGGGACCTGGCAGCGTACAGCGCGCAGAGCGCAGGAGCTGAGCTGAGCCAGAGCTGAGGTCCGCGTGAACCGAGGTTTTAGCCCCAGGGCAGCAGGGCCAACAGCCTGCTGGAGGAACCCCAGAACACCAGGAGCTGTGGCAACTCCAGAATTATCAACATAGACATGCCTAGGACAAAGTAAGAGGTTAGTGTCCTATGGACTTTGGGACCAGTATTTGGGGAATGCGTCAGCTTCCTCCCCTGGGGGCTAGAAGCCGCTGAGGAGACACGCCATTTTGTAGTTTTCAGAGGCAGCCCCGGCTCCCAGCCTGCAGAACCGTAGCGAGATCCAGCGATCAGTCTTGGGGGGTAATCGCTCTTGCTTTAACCTCCCTGGATCTGGATTGTGATCTAGGGTGGAAGTCGTGGGTGGGTTTCCAGCTTGCCAGAAACGGAAGTTGCCCCCCACATGTTCGGGACGAAAATTCCTCTATCTGGCCTTAAAGCCATAGTGTGGCAACAAGCCCAAAAGTCAAGCAATTAAGTGGCAACATGCCAAGGCAAAGGAAACAGAAAAATGCAACCCTAGACTCCTGTTTTGGGGGCATAGAGCAGGAAAAGGACTGTGAGGTCAGAAGTCCTGCTCCAAAAGCCCCAGGGGTAAACATGAGTGGGTTGCAGGCCATAGAGGACCTTAAGAAGGACTTTAAAAATCAAATAAGAGAAGTGGAGGAAAAATTGGAAAGAGAAATGAGAAGGATGCAGGAAAAGTATGAAATGAGGGTCAACAGCCTGACTGAGGAAAACAACACCTTAAAAAATAGACTAACTCAAATGGCAAAGGAGGCCCAAAAGGGCAATGAGGAGAAGAATGCATGAAAAAGCCGAATTTGCCAGATGGAAAAATAATCTCAAAAGTTCACTGAGGAGATTCATTCCTTCAGAGTTAGACTGGAGCAAATGGAAGCTAATGACTTTATGAGAAATCAAGATGCTGTTAAGCAGATCCAAACAAATGAAAGAGTAGAAGGCAATGTGAAATATCTCATGGAAAAACCACTGACCTGGAAAATAGATCCAGGAGAGACAATTTAAAAATTATTGGACTACCTGAAAGCCATGATCAAAGGAAAGAACCTAGAAATCACCCTTCAAGAAATTCTCAAGGAAAATTGCCCTGATGTTTTAGACCCAGTGGGGGAAATAGAGGTTGAAAGAATCCACAGATCACCTCCTGAAAAAGATCCCAAAAAGAAAACTCCCGGGAATATTATAGCCAGTTTCCAGAATCCCCAGATCAAGGAGAAAATACTACAAGCAGCCAGGAAGAAACAATTTCAATATTGTGGAAACACAATCAGAATAGCCCAGGACCTGGCAGCTTCTACACTGAGGGATCGAAGGGCATGGAATATGATATTCCAGAGGGCAAAAGAACTGGGAATGAACCCAAGAGTCACCTACCCAGCAAAACTGAGTATTTTGTTTCAGGGGAAAATATGGTCATTCAGTGGAATAGAGGACTTTCAAGCATTCTTGAGGAATAAACCAGAATTGAATAGAAAATTTGACATCCAGACACAAGAAGGAAGAGATGCCTGAGAAGGTAATCAGGGAAAAGAAATCAAAAGGAACTTATCAAAGTTGAACTATTTACATTCCTATATGGAAAAGCAATAACTGTGACTGATGATATCTTTCTTACTATGAAAATAATGGAAGAAGGGGGTGTGGTCATATGAATACATATGTGAATGTGTGTGTATATGGTTACAGTTATATATGGACAGAGGGCATAAGTTGAATTTGTTGGGAAGGGAGAATACTCAAGGGATGAAATTATGAGGTGAGAGAGGAAAGTGGCAAGAGGAGATGGGGAGAGACAGGGTAGGGTAAACTATCCCATGTAGAAGAAGCAAGGGGAAGTGGTTGCAAAGGAGGGGGAGAATAAGGAAGGCTAAAAAGGCAAAACCACATTCACATTGAATTTGGTTCAGGGAGAAAATGACATACATACTAAATGGGATATATCAACCTGCAGCAGGATAGGGAGAAGGGGGATGAGAGGAGGGATGATGGATGGGAGGGCACCCTTGGCGGGGTGGGGAGGTTGGAAGTACCCACTATAGAAGAGGGACAGGATTATGTAGGGAATGGACCAGGTGGGGGGTGGGATGAGTGGGAGGGAATTATAAGCAGCCTTGTACAATATATCTACTATGATAATGTTTTGGGTCGGCTAGGTGGCGCAGTGAGTAAGAGTGCCGGCCTCAGAGTTGGGATGACCTGAGATCGAATCCGGCCTCAGAAAATGAGCACCCACACACAAATAATGACTAGCCGTGTAACCTTGAGCAAGTTACTTAACCCCAATTGCTTAAAAAAAAAAAAAAAAGAAAAAAAAGATAATGTTTTGCATAGCTAGACATGTACAACATATACTGAATTACTTATCTCCCAAGAGGGAATGGGTGACAAGGGAGGAAGGAAATGGATCTGAAATTCGAGGTCATAACATTTAATGTTTGAAATATATATAAATACTATTATTAATACTCTTTTGCTTGTAATAGGGAGATAAGATGTGCAGGCATTGGGACACAGACTCACCTTCCTCTAATGGAAAAGTCGATGGGGGTATGGGAGAAGGTATGGGAGAGAGCAGATTGGAGGAAGCGATATCTTGTGGGACTGCTATTCTGGGAGGTTGGGTAGGGGAATAACAGGAGGAAAATGATTGTACCTCAAAATCTGGCAGAAATGAATGATATAAAACAGAAGTTAATAAAGCATAAAAAAAAATATTTAACCCCTCGGTACCCCAGGCAACTCTTTATAACTCTTAGTTACAGAATGAACATAGATATGCATTGGCAGATAGAATTTCTGATACCAGTAAAACAATTTAAATTATATTTTAAATCACTTTGGAAAAAAAATATGTGAAGATGAAGTAAATTAGATGTCTGAGGAGAGATAGTGTAAAAAGAGAATCAGAGAAAGATAGTGAGGAAAAACAGGATGGAGGGAAACCAACTAAAGAAAACTTTGAATGTGAATGAAACATATAACTAAAGAAAACTTTGAATGTGAATGGAAACAGAAGAATGGATCAAAAAAACAGAATCCAGCAATGTTATTTACAAGAAACACATTTAAAACTGAGAGCTACACATACAATAAAAATAAAGGGCTAGAGTAGCATTTATTATGCTTAATCTGATATAAAAAAAGGGGCAGTAGCAATAATCTGAGACAAAGATTATGATAAAAGGTACTATTGTTAATGAAGTAATATCAATACTAAAACAATATGCACCAAGTTCTGTAGTATCCAGATTTTGTAAAAATAAAACTAAATGAATTACAGGTGGAAATTGATAATAAAACTATAAAAATGGGAGGCCTCAAACTTCCCCTCTCAGAAATAGATTAATCTAACCAAAGAAATGAAGGGGATGAATAGAATCTTAGATAAGCTAGGTATGCTAGATATCTGGAGGGAATTAAATGGGAATAGGAAGGAATATACTTTTTTGAGAGCAGTACATGGTACTCTTGAAAAAATTGACCATATATTAGAGCTTAAAAACTTTATAGTCAAATGTAAAAAACCAGAAATATTTAATATACCTTTTTCAGATAATTATGTAATAAAATTATATTTTATAATATACCATGGAAATACAGATTAAAAATTAATTAGAGACTAAATAGCTTCATCTTAAAGAAAGGGTAGGTTAAAGAACTAGTCACAGAAACAATAAATAATTTTATTAAAGAGAATGTCAATAATGAGACAATATTATCAAAAGCTATGGGATGAAGGAAAAGTAGTCAGCAGAGGGAAAGAGATATACACATACACAGATACACAGACACACACACTTTACATCAATAGAGAAACAGTGGACCAATGCTGCAAAAAAAAAAAAAACCTAGAAAAAGAACATTTAAAATTCTTGATTAAATGCCAACTTGGAAATACCTAAAAATTAAAAGTCAGATTAATAAAATTGAGTGCAAGAAAACCATTGAACTAACAAATGAAACTAGGAGTTGTTTTTATGAAAAAAAAAAAGACAAACTATTGGGTAATGTGACTTTTTTTTAGAGAAAACAAATCACTAGTATTAAAAATGCAGAGGATGAATATGTAGCTAATGAAGATGAAATCAAAGCAATTATTAGAGCTTAGTTTGCCCAATTTTATGCCAATAAATTTAACATTTTAAGTGAAATGGGAGAATTCTTACAAAAATATAAATTGCCTAGATTAACAGAAGAGGAAATAAAATATCTAAGTATTTTAGAAAAAACAAATTGAGCAGACCATAAATGAGCTTCCTAAGAAAAAAGTATCAGGACCAGATGGATTTATAAGTGAATTCTACCAAACATTTAAAGGTCAACTAATTCTAATATTAAATAAATTATTTGGAATAATAGGTAAAAAAGGAGTCCTACCAAAGTCCTTTTATGAAAACAAATGGTACTGATCCCTAAGCTAGGAAGAGCAAAAATAGAGAAAGAAAATTAATAGATCAATTTTGTTAATGAATATAGAGGCAAAAATCCTAAATAAAATACCAACTAGGAGACTCCAACAATTTGTCACAAACATTATATATTATAACCAAATGGATTTTATAGAAGAAATGAAGGGATGGTTTAGCCTGAGGAAAACTAATAACATAATTTATTATATCAATACAAAAGTCCAAAAATGATATTATTTTATCCATATATTCAGAAAAAAGCTTTTGAAAAAATACAATACTCATTCCTATTAAAATACTTGAAAGCATAGATACAAATGGATTTTTCATTAAAATGATAAGAAGCATCTACTTGTAACCATCACCTAAGCATTAGTTGTGTTTTGTATTTTTGTTTGCTTTTTGGAGGGGGGAAGATAGGGCAGTTGGGGTTAAGTAACTTGCTCGAGATCACATGGCTAGTTTTTGTGTTAAGTGTCTGAGGCGGGATTTGAACTTAGGTCCTCCTGACTCTAGGGCTGGTGCTCTATTCACTGCACCACCTAGCCACCCACCTGAGCATTGTTTGTAATGGGGATAAGGTAGAACCCTTCCCAGTAAGATCAGAAGTGAAACAAGGGTGCCCGTTATCACCGTTATTATTCAATATTTACAATCTAATGCTAGCAATATAATATAAAATAATAAATATTATTCAATATTTGTAATCGAATGCTAGCAATAGTAGTAAGAGAAGAAAAAGAAATTGAAGGAATCAGAATGGCAAAGAGTTACTAAAGATATCTCTTTTTGCAGATGATATTATATACTTGGAAATTGCTAGAGAATCAACTAAAAAACTAATTGAAACAATAATTTGATTGGTATTGTGATATAAAAATCAATATAAGTCATCAGCATTTCTATATATCACATAGAGATACCTCATTTAAAATAACTGCAGATAGCATAAAATACCTGGGACTATATCTGCCAAGACAAACCCAGAAATCACATGAATGCAATTATACAAATATAAAAACAACTTTCACACAATTAAAGTCATATCTAAACCACTGGAAAAATATCAATTGCTTATGGCTGGGCAGAGTTAATGAAATAACAGTTTTACCTAAATTAATTTACTTATCAATACCATCTCAATTAAATTACACTTTTATTGAGCTAGAAAAAATAGTAACAAAATTGATTTGGAAGAATAAGGTCAAGAATACCAAAGGTATTATGGAAAAAATGGAAAGGAGGTTTAGCAGTATCATATCTTTTTTTTTTTTTTTTTGCTTTTTTTTTTTGGAGGGCAGTTGGGGTTAAGCAACTTGCCCAAGGCCACACAGCTAGGTTTGTGTGTGTGTTAAGTGTCTGAGGCCGAACTTAGGTCCTTCTGACTCCAGGGCCGGCGCATTACTCACTGCGCCACCTAGCCACCTCCCCCAGAAGTATCATATCTTAAACTAAATTATAAAGTAGTAATTATCAAAACTGTCTGGTACTGGCTAAGAAGTAGAAAGGTAGATCATTGGACAGAGTAGATAGACAGTAGGCAGTAATAAATGATTATGGTAACCTTGTGTTTTACCAGTGTAAAGAATTAAGCTCGTGGGATAAGAATTCACTATTTGATAAAAATTGTTGGGAAAACTGGAAAGATATTATATAATTATGAGCCATGATTACCACTCTTATTATTATACTTTTCTTGGCCCAGTATAACAACTTTTACTCAGTTCATTGACCAGCCTTTAATTGTAGCTCATATATGTCTCTTCTACTCTGAGCAATTTTCCATCATTTTATCCTAACATTTTATAGTAGAGACGACAATCATTTTATTCCTCTTGATTTGCATACTCATCATTCAGTGTCATTATTTTGTTTAGAGAGCAGAAAGGCAGAAAAGCTTTCATTCAAATACTGCCTCTAACACATACCAGTATATGACAATGGGGAAGTTACAGTTTTCTCAGTGTCTCAGATGCTATGTTACGGATGAGTTGTTAATTTTTGTCAGTGGAAGGAGTTTTCACACTGGTAGTTATCTACACAGACAAAATTATAGGTCTGGAAGAAAACAAATATCATCATCATCTCTAGTATTTATATATCATCTAAATATTTCCCAAACACTATTCCAGGAGTTTTACTGATACCTCCTTTGATTTTTAAACAACCCTGGGAGGGAGGTGCTATTATCTATTTTACAGTTGAGTGCACTGAGGCAAACGTAGATTAATTAATGTGCTCAGGTCATCTCAGCTAATAGTTGTCTGAGGTGAGATTTAAATTTAAGGATTCTTTACTTTCAGCCTAGTGCTCTATCCACTCCCCTCTGTTTCAGAACATTTGACATTCACATTGAAGTGTGCGTAATGTACATAAAAAAATGTTCCAGATATAATGATTTTTGGATTATCTGCCATT